>VZUA01050367.1:0-13787 GCA_013401035.1 Horornis vulcanius
TATTTATAGTGTTTGAGCAAAGGAGAAATGACTGCTTGTTGGTGTTTCCTCTGGCTGGGGCCACTTTCAGTCTTAAGAAAGGCAGCCCTTTCCAAACAACAGAATGCTGCTCTGCAGCTTGCAGCCTAGACACTTGCAGAGGATCTGTAAGATGTCACAAAGAGCTGTACACAGACATTCACAGGCTTGCAAGCATGAAAACAAGCAAAGAAAGTGACTGGAAAAAAAGGCTGTTCTAAGCTTAACCTTTTTTTTAAGTTATGAATGCATACTACGTTAATGCCAGTCCAAATGGGGTTTAGTGGATTTTCTTTTTTGAAAGGGATAGGTGGTTCTGCTTGAAAGGCTCAGGCACAAGGCTCTGGGCACTTTACCTTTTCAGCCTTACTTTGAGAATTCCACAGGAGTTTGGTGACAACCAGTGCACTGCTTTGAAACAGGAGCATCTAAATAGCACGAATTACATTGTTATGGTTCTTCTTATTGCAGTGTAATTTCCTCTGTAGGCAAATTGTCATCCTGATTTGTGGTGTCAAGAGTTGCCAAATCATGTTAGTCCCTTCCACAAATCTATTGATCTCAACAGAGCTGCCTAGGTCTCTGTCTTCCCAAGTGTGATGTGTGGATCACAGCACATCCCTTCCTCTCTCCTGGGGCAGTGGGGGAGCAGTGAGCCAGTGCTAGCACAAACAGCTATGGAGGATACCACGTTTTGTTACAACACAGGGAATGCTGTGGCAGCAGCTGAGAGAAGTGGCATCTGCAAGGCCACTTTTCTGGGTAACCATCCCTTTAAGTAAATACAATATTTCAAGAGTCCTCATATTTGGCTGCTGGGTTTCAGCAGGGCCTGCATGCAGCAGGAGCAAGGGCAGTTAAAGAGGGTAGTATTTTTATGATTCCTCACAGGCTGTCTACATCCTTTTCTAACAATATTCCCATCTCAGTGGACTAATGACCTCTGGGATCCTGTTGGATGACAAGTGCTCACACCAACACATGAGACCAATGGTTTATTTTTCTTCTTTGTTACCAGAGTAGAACTCATGGCTATCCTTAGAGGTGTTTTCATTATCTCCATACACTGACACTGAGATGCCAAAGTGGCTGCTGGTCCTTACAATGTGGTGCTTCCCAGGAAAACCAACCCATATCACACACATGCCCATGGGCTCCCATAGCTCGCTGTGCTGCAGTCAGGAGCATAGGTGAGGAAGGGGCTGTCATCAAAGGGTCTGATTTGCAGGCTTCATCATAAATGTAAGGATGTTCTGAATTTTCTTAAAGCCTCTGTTTCTGCACTCTCACCTCTAGGATGGCCCCAGCAATTTCTGATATCCTGAGGCAAACCCCTCAAAAACAGTAAAGGAAAAAAGACCCCACCTGTGGCAGTTTTGAGTGTCACAAACTGTGCAATTCAGTGTCAAGCACTCAGGTACCTGGCTTGTGACTTCAGGCCACCACAAAGAATTATATTTTCTTTTCTGGGCCAATTAGCATTAGATCCCTCTGAAAGGCAGAGGGAAGTAGGTCAAACTCTTGGTACCAGGAAAACATAAGTTATCTCTTCAGTGTCACAGGACCAAATGCTTCCCCTCAGATTGTGCTGACAGAACCCTGAGCACTAAATCTTCCAGACTGTCTTGCTATGGGCTCCGTTTCTGACACATGCTTGAGATGTCTCCCTGCAAGATTTCCACCCTGCTAAGCATCTCACAGAGGGTGAGAAAATGTTGGACATATATAGGGAACACGATTGCTTTCAGCCTGTAGGGGAGTCAGAACCATTCTTGCTCAAGCCTGGATTTGTTGCTGCAGGAGACTTTACATTATCTTGTCTTTGATACCAGATAGCTCAAGAGTTTTGTAACAAAAACCCGTTCAGCGCTAGGTTATCCTGTCTATATTGATGACCCACTTTTTCATGCCACTGCACATAATCAGTGTGGCTGGGATGACCCTGTTTGAATCAGGCAAGAGGCTACAGGCAACCACTTCTGTGGCTCAGCTGTGCCTTCTTGCTTATGCAAGTGATCATCCCACTAACATCCCTGAGACTGCACCAGTGGGAAAGGGATGTGAGATCGTGCACCCCCCATCTAACTGAGCATCTTATTGTCTTTTCTTTCCATGGAATAAATCAGAGGGCTTATCATCCTGTCTGGGAGTTCAAAATAAGTTTTGAATAGCTTAATAACTTCCTGTGGCTCCTCTCTCCTGGATGATCATTAACATAAGCAATCTCTGGCTGAATTTAGAGTGTTCCTGCAGGGCAGAGGTGAAGTTTTGGTGCCCAGAGCTGGCCTCCTTCTCAGTGCCCCTAAATAATTTTGCATTACAGACCAGCACAGAGCTCTGTGTGAAGCAGCTCTGATGGTTCCTCCGTTCTTTACAAAGGTCCCTTAAATAAACCCGCTTTTTCAGCTTTCCAGATGCCCAGGAAAGTAGATGTAGGAAGAGGCAAGGGAGGAGGGGTTGATAGAGGAAAAGCAGCATTTCAGACTGCCTGGGAACATAACTGAGTAGCTTTCTCTCAGTAAATTCAGTGGTGTGACCGCATATCCTGAGTCTGGGGAAGATAATATTCCAAAGCTGGTGGCAGAGCCAAGTGCATCCACGGTACTTGCCATAGTTTGTACCTGGGTGCTTGCCAGGCTTTGAGATTATTCACCCTGACATTATCCCCACATAGGAAAGACCATGCCATTATCCCTGTTTTACTGTCCCCATGTGGCAACCGAGACACAAATCACTATGCGATGAAATTAGAGGAAATTAAAAAAGGGTAAAAGGAAATTTGTTCTCATGGCAGGTAATTAAACTAGAGCCTACAGCCAAAGGCAGATGTTGTGGCAAAGTAATGCTGAAAGGAATTGCTTAGAGTTGTCCTAACTGCAAATGTTAAAAGGGATATAAAACAGTGAGCTTTTGGAGATAAAGTCCATACCTAATTTATGATGACAGTGAGGAGACATAACATGGGGAAGAGAGTCTCACCATGGGTCCTTCATTTGAAATGCTCAGCCCAGCGAGCTGGAGACAGAGGAGCATTTGCTGAATGGACAGCTGTGGTCCATTCTTGATTTCTGCTACCTGCCAACAAGAATAAGAAATCCCACCCAAGAAAAAAGCAGTGTCTCCAAAATCCTGAGCTAATCCCACAGCCATTCAGTCAGCCTTTGGCTGGGTTCATGAGGAATGATGCAAACTGCATCGTGGGCTACCTGGCTACTTTTTTTGTGTGGATGCTGCCCATTAGCTTGTTCTCCTACCTGTGTTCCCAAGTACCATCTTCCCCCTTTGTACTGCAGGGGGGCTGTTAATCTTCCTGCCTGTGTGGATGCCACTTGTAAAAGGCCCTGCTGCCAAAGGAAGGAGGCACCAGCTGCAGCACTGAAAATGTTCAAGAGGAGAAACAAGGAGAGAGATTTAGAAAGTTCATGCTCAGAGATCTGTGTGTGCCAATCCCAAGCCTTATGGAGGAGTTTAATTAAGCATGGCAGCTTCCCCATCTGAAGTTGTAATCCCAAATACATGTTGTTTCCACACAGGCTCAAAGCCAAGCTGTGACTCCTGACTAGAGCACCCCAGGGTAGATGGCTGCATCCCTGGGGTAGCAGATACCTGCCCTACCTGTGCCAGCAGTTTGGGCATCCTCTGGCCCAGAACAGCTGCCAAAATACATATTTGGCAGCACAAGATACCAACTGGAGAGTCTGCATATGGTTTCCAGTTTGGGTCCTTGAAAATGATTAAAGAAAAACAAAACAGAAGAGGCAGAAGGCTAAAAGGGACAGAGTAGCCAATGAAACTCTCAGTAACATTGTGCTATTGGGGTAAAGAAGAAAATGACATTTCTGCAGTCCTGTGGGTGTTCTGTGGTAGATTGAGGCTGTACAGGCCCTTTGCAGAGATACTACAGCATCTGAAACAAACCTACCTTTGAAATGGGGATTTCTTACAGCACTCTGTTAAAGAGCAGTGAAACTGCACAGGGAAATGAAACATGTCCAATTAGTGACTCAGCTAGTCCCCATAATTTATCCAAAATCTAAATCCCATCTGATTTTGACTGACACAGACAGCTGAGACCTTGCTTTCATGGCACAGCTGAAAACAGACTTGACTTTGCTTTTACCCACACTGGCTCCCTTTGTCAGCCAAAGGCCTGAGGCATTTGTTTGGGTGCTCTGCAGCTCTGCCCAGGTGAGCAGCAGGATGTTTCTTCTGGTATTTGAGCATCCATTATGTGACTGATTCCAGTAATTCATTAAGTGTAAAAAATGAGTGGTGACAGTGGAGGCTACACTACCCCATAATTCATCTCCCTTGCCTCTTGATGAGAAAGTTTCCTGTTACACTGGGCAGACCTGTTCTCATCACTCTCCTTACAGGCTCTCTCTCATTCTCATTTGCCTTCAGACAGAAATGTGTCCAGTCCCAGAAGCTGTGAATGCCCTCTTTCCTCAATTGTCAAAAACCTGCAAGGTACTTCTTGCCTATAAACCCCTGGGTTTAGCTAAGAGCACGGCAGTGGTTACACTATTTGGAAGTGCTAAGTATTTCTACCTGAGTCATAACTTGCAAAAAAGTCAGCCTAGTTCCTCTGTAACCCATAGCTTTCAGAAAACCCTGAACAGCTTGTAAATACCATAACAAGGAGCACTGACCACTTATCTAGTACAATTTGCTTCCTGAAGTATTTCTCAGCTCTATTACAGTCACTCAACTTCATAACGATAAGTATCTCTGAGTGTGGACTCGATGTTGGCAGTCTTCTTTTGAATTGTATATTCATGATGGGGAAATCTTAGTTTTCTTTTGTGACTAATTACTGTTAGGGGATATCCTGATTAAAGAATAATTGGTTTCTTTGTCCTAATAAAAATATACTTTTTAAGGGCATCTGATGCATTCACAAATATGCAAAATATTCAGTCCCTAATTTGGGTGGCTCGTATTTATTTGGGTTTCTCATTCTAAAGACCCCATTTACACAGTGTGTGGCACAGAGAGGGAAGGCTGGCAGCAGGACCCAGGAGCCCTGGGTCTGCTCTGCTCATCCTGGAGATCAATGTCAACACTGACGACCCACGCACCGGAGTTGCTCTAATTAGAGCAAACCAGCTACAATCAGATTAACTTTATTTGCACTGTTTGTAGACAAACCACACATAAAACACACCACAGAGCAAAAGCACACAGGGCACTGGTAATAGATGGCACAAAATAAAGCGAGCAACGATGAAAGTGACTGCTTGATAAGCACATCAGCCCGGCCAAAGGCAACACATTTCAGAGGAAAATGTCTGTTTTTAGTAAAGCTGCAGTGATCTCTCCAGCTACCAAAGTGAACTTTACAGAGGATTAGCAGCTGGAAACTGGAGTCCTCCTTTCACCCAGAGAAAAACTGCACAAGGGCAGTACAAGGCCAGTATTGCCACATCTTATTTCTGGGCACACTGACCTCTTGGTGGGGGTAGGAGGGGATGCACCTCTTTGCTGAGGTTGCAGGCAGCCAGAGCTGCTGTGCTGGGGGTGCTGAGAGGTGGAGCTCCCCTGCCTGTGAGAGAGCTGAGACCGGGTACCCAACTGGGGAGGGCTTAGCACACATTCAGCTGCTGCCAGCTAATTTTAGATACAATCAACTTTCAATTACCTACAGGGAGCTTAAGTGCCCCTGACTTCCCCCAGCATTGTTGGCTGTGGCCCAGCGCTGTGGAGGGTGACACAGAGGACAAGCAGCTCTTGCCCTCCTTGACGTGCTGGCTGCTGCTGCAGAGAAACCACCTTTGGCATTTCCCAAAACAGAAGGCTCTGAGTTTGCTCACCAGGTCTTGTCTACGGGTACTGTCTTATCCCTGCTTTAGCTCTGCCTGGGTAAGGGAGTTATTCTCACCTGCCCCAGGGTCAGCTTTGGCAGGGGCCTCACTGCTATTCTCAGCCTCCTCTGTTGATCCCACGGTCTACAGTTACATTTCACAAACTGCTTTTGGAAAGAGCTTTACAGTGTCAGCCGGCTGCAAGGACCAGTAATCATCAATTTTGCTAAAGAACCAGCAAATCAATGCCCTCTGGGAGAGGTCCTGGGGTCCTGTGGCCTTCCTTCTATCAAGGCTGCACGTGTAGCTGCTAATTTGTTGTCCTGTGCATGCTATCTCAGTGGCTGCTCATTAAGTGAGACCCATTACTGTTACTGCTGATGGCAAGAAATGCTCAGACCCCCCACTGAACTGAGAGTCTCTAGGAATAAGTGGGATATGAAAACTTTCATTATCTCCTTTTCAAACATCAAGAATTCAGTGACCAAAACCAGCAGGGAATGTGTGACAAGGAACTTGCATATCGTAGCCAAGGGAAAGCATATGAAAATCAATTATCTAGGGCATGAAATAGTTGTGGTTCTCCCAAAGGAAAATACTGTTTAGCTTAATCGTTCTGCAACTAGTGTTAATGAGTTATCATGAGTCATATTTCTATTCACATCCCCAGGAGTCAAAATAGGCCAGAGTATGACACTGTATGCTTCTCAGGACAAAGTAGAAAAAAAAATGAAAGGAAATTAACTGTATAGCAGCACTTTGGTTTCTACCAGCTTTCATATGGCATAGCTTTCATAGTATGTCTCAATTTTTGGCCTTCTAACACCTCAGAGTTCAGAGCTTCCTGGTCCTGCTGCTGGAACAGGCCTGCCCTGGTCCTGCTGCAGCGATGTTTGTGAGGTCGCTCAAGTGCAGGAGTCTCCTGTGCCTGTCTAGAGTCAAACATACCCTTAACAAGTCTGTTGGATCCCTAAACCTGACACTCAGATCGTATTTTCCTTCCTAGCTTTGCATTACACATTATTTATCAAAAGTGTGAGCTTCAGCAGGAGAACAGACTGACTACAGCTCTTCAGATGCTTGAGAGTACAGTTCTCAAGACAGCTCTTACTCACAGCTCCTTGAGGTTTCTTGTTTCACAGACATCACTCTCAGGATCCCACATTGCTGCCATTGCCATCAGGTGACCGATGCAGGCAGCCAAATTCGGAGCTGCCCTTGAAGTCTGAGCA
Organism: Horornis vulcanius; assembly: GCA_013401035.1. Taxonomy (NCBI): domain Eukaryota; kingdom Metazoa; phylum Chordata; class Aves; order Passeriformes; family Scotocercidae; genus Horornis; species Horornis vulcanius. Next base: position 7,055 of record VZUA01050367.1, read on the forward strand.
CAGTGACAGAATTGCAGCCTTTCACTCTGGGTTTGGCTTTGACTTATCACACCTGCCAGTTTTAAAGGGGATCTGTATTCCTGAAGGGATCAGCACTTAGCAGAACATATCAAACCCACCGGAAGGACAAAGGGACATCTCAGACATCACCACCACAAAGTGTTGGGGCACTTACAGGGTTTTTCAAAAGAAATTTGGACAGTTGATTTGGAAACTTGTTTGGAGAGGTTTCCCTTTGGCTCCTGTAGTGACAAATCTGGTGTGAATCCCTTGATCTGTGCAAAGCTGTGAATGATGTTTGACTCTCAGATCAAACATGATTTTTGTGCATTTTTGATCCTCAGTGAACCAATCATCTGAGCCAGTAGCTCAGACTAACTCAGCTGGAGTCATAATATCTGAAGTCTCAGTCTGGATATGCATCCTGCAATTCTGCCCATCTTTTTTTCATGTGACACACACTCTGTTAATTGGGAATGTTTAAGATGGAGCCAGACCCTTTGGAGAGACGTACAGCAGAAGGATGAAAGGCGATAGATTTGAAACAAAAAAGAGGTTGGGGTTTTGATAGGAGGGAAATAGGATTATCATGAGTGTGATGAAGCCATTGAACAGAGAGGCTGTGGGATCTCCATCCTTGGAGATAATTCAAAATTCAGCTGAATGAGGCCCTGAGCATCCTGCTGTTGCTGGACTAGATTTGAGCAGAGGCCAGCAGTGGTCCCTTTCCATTCACCCCAGCCTGTCACTCTGTTATGAAGCCTGTTAACAGTACATGGGAAAAAAAAGTAATAATTTCCACTTTTTTTTTTTTTTTTTTTTTTTTTTTTTTTAATGGAGCAGCAATTCTTGTGTTCCTGGTGAAGAACTGAGAGGGTAATATGGCATTTGATATGCCACCAAGGAGAAAGAGACATAAACTACATTTAAGTCTAGAGACCAAATCCTATCAGTAGCTGAGCATGTGCATTAAGCTTAATGGAATTTGAGGCTGTCCATCATTTTTTAATATCAGTTTTTAAGAAAGAGAACCGACATGAGATCCTCCTCACACTAAAGTGCATGGCAAAATGTCCAGCAGGTTCAGTGAATGCGAGCAGGGGTGGATGCCTCAATTTTCAAGCTCAGCATACTCATTGTGGTGGAGCCTGACAAAGATGTGTGCAAAGTGCTTCAGCCCATCCCCTTTTATGGCTAAAACCAGAAAGCCCTTGCAGAAAGGTGACATCATGGCTTTCTGAAGGGAAGCTGAAATTGCAACCATTTCCCTTCACTTCCCTGGTGGCCTCAGCTGCTCTGGATGGATTTCTGACGTCCAGAGGCTTTCGCAGCACAGCCTATTTTCACACCAGGCTTCAAAACCTGCTCAAACTTTCCTTCTTCGTGGGGAAGACACAAACACCAGCTTGTCTCTTTTCTGTCAAGGAACATGCAGTGCCAGAGGATGAAGCATCAGATTCTTTATTCTCGATTAAGGCTAATTAGTGTAATTAGAAAAAAAAATCCAACGGGTATTTGAAGCAGTGATTGCCTGAACTCAGAATCAGAGCAGTATTGCATGAAGGACCTGGACTGCCTGATACAACTCCAGAGGTTTCCAAATGCTTGTTTGGATGTCTCATTCTTGGGTGAGGAGGAAAGCCCGTTGAAAGCAGCTCCTTCAGCTTGCTTTGCAAGCAGCAGAACTCTAATCTTTCAAGAACTTAAAAAAATCCCCACACTTGCAGAAAGCATGGTTCTGCCCTTCTGAGCCTGACCCCTGCCCTGATGCTCTGCCTATGGATGCTGTGCTCTGTGTGTAATCAAAGCACCACTGGTTGCATCAAAACATGAGCTCCTGCTTCTCCAGCTGGTGAATCTTGTCCACAAAACTGAGCTCTAATACAGCACTCCTCCTTTGTTAGATGCAATGCTTTTGGGAGTACGAAATTATCACCTCTGACTTTCAGAAGTAGGGGTTTTGGTGTTGGCAATTTGAAGTAGTGAAAGAGCAAGATGCTACAGAGAAATATATCAGCAGATAAGGAAGAGGATAAATAGGAGGAGGGTGAAAAGGAACAGAAGAAAAACAGATTAAAAAGAGAATTATGAAGGACAATGTAAGATCCAGAGCTGGGCTGCAGAGTAGCACTTCTCCACATCTTAGAAATAAATTTGAGTCTGGGGCTCAGGCTCTAGTATCTCCTTGAGTTCTGAGAAATCCTCAAGATCTGAGACCTACATTTATGGCTGGTGACTGGTTTTACAAGACAAGCTCCACATCTCACTACGACTTGACTGTGGAGAAAGACGCCTGTGAGCCCAGACAGAAAACGTGTGGCCTGGACACAATTCCTCTCTGGTACTCTCAGATATTCTTTTTTTGTGACATGAAGCTAAATTCCATTGCTTAATGGTAAAGATCAAATAGATTGTACTGAACAGACGGGAGAGGAATTGCATAAGGGCTTGTTCCTGTGTTCTTTGATTAGCCTGCCTATTAGTCTTTATCTCAGACTCTTGGAAACACCAGCCTTCTATCAAAAGGAAATGTCACTACTTTTACTAATATACTTTTTTATTTCCTTTGCAAGAAGCTCTAATTAACTTTTTTTTTCAGTTCAGCACAGCTTTAAAAAGAATATTTAATGTCAGGCATTAAAGTTTCCATATTGGCTTGCAAAGGAAATCTTGACTCACAGAGATTCTCACCAAGAGAAATAAAAGGCAGACTATGCTTCCCTTCCCTGCCATGCAGAAGAAAGGATTTGTCTTGGTGTAGCTCTGCTAACCTATTGCACAGGTGATTTTATAACTGAAAGGAGCTATTTCCATCCAGTCCTCTCTGAAGGGCTCTGAGTGATGGGAGAGCTGCCTCCAGCACCCACTACCTCCAGCATTCTTGTGCTCCACTCAAAGAAACATTGAATTTGCTGGCCTGTGGCTCTCGCCTGTCCAGAAGTCAGGGAAAGCTGCCAAGTGCAGGCAATCAATATTTTACACCTTTCCCCAGCTAAATTCTCTGGCTTTACAGATCAAGCAAGAGGCATTAAAATTGCATTGCAATACTGAAGGCCAGGCCCTCTGAAACAGAGGACTTAAAATTATAACAAATCTGTTGAACACTTGTTCAATTTTGTGTCTCTGCTTAAACTCCTCGGCTGCAGACTTCAAGTGCAAGCATATGCTTTGAGAAAAAGCAATTCCAGTATTTGCAGAATCAGGGCCATCTGAGGCACTGTTCCTATCCCATAACAGTCCATGTCATCTCCAGATCACAGCCACCTCCTGCCACCCCATGGCAGCCTGATGGCTGATGCAAGACCTGTTTGAGAAACATTATTCTTAACCATTATTAGTGTTATTATTAACGTCACAATATAGTTTATAGGAGGGCACAGACTGCCACACACCAGGAAACTCAAATGGATTTTATGGAGGACTACATTCAACAGCAAGAGTTTGCCAGCTGGGAATAGATCCCACTACCATTATCTTGTCCACCTCCATGTTGTTGAGGGAAAGGTCTGAGATTGTGAGCTGGAAGAAGCTCTAGTAATGCAAAGCACTATCAGGAACCAGGCAACATAGCTGAATAGTCAAGTTTTTCTCAGAATGAGGCACACAGATGTTAACAAGAAGCCCCAAGGTTATATCCCTTTCCCAGCCCTGCCTTAGTGTGAATTTGCCCTGTGAAGTATGAAGATTTCCATCTGAGTTAACATTTTTTTAACACAGCAAACACTGTTTTTATCTAGGGGAATATCTGATCCTTTCTGGTAATCTACTAAACCATTTACTGCCTGTGCAGATCATGGAAGGAACATCTCAATACAGCTAATTGCTAAAAATAGCCCCATTTTCAGCAGCAGAGGAGCTGGCAGTTCTTTCAAGCCACTTTAAAAATACTGCTTGAGTATGACTTCAGCAGACATGCTGCTGCCTCTGCGTGCTGCCAGAGTGAGTGGGACTGCCTTGTCCCTGCTCGGGATTTCCTCCAACACGTGACACAGCTCGTGGCTCCCACGGCTCAGAGACAGGTGAGCTACGAGGTCTGAAAACGTGACTGCAGTGGCAACCACCTGCCTCATGCCTGTGGCTTCCTCTTTGCAGATCTGCATATTTCCCCATTTCAGGACATATCTCTGGATATTAGGCCAGGTTGGATGGAGCACTGAGCAACCCTGGTGTAGTGGGAAGCATCCCTGCCTGTGGCAGAGGGGTTGATCTTTAAGGTCCCTTCCAGCCCAAACCATTCCATGGTTCTAACACTAGGCTGCAGTGAGAAAAATGTTCCTCATTAGGTGGGAACCTTCAGGTTCCTTTGGTGTGCAAGCCTGGGGGTCTGAAGCCAAGCTGATGGCATGCTGACATCTGCTAATGAGGAAGAGCAGCAAGTCCCACACGCTGAGAAGTCCAGCCAGCCAGTGATCTCTCTGGGCTGGGTGCTCTCCACTGGCAAGGGAAAAAGGCTGTGACAAACCAACAACTGACATTTTTGTGGGGGACTTTTTGGTTAAAATAAAGTTTAATAAATGTGTGGAAATTCTTTGGATTTTAGAGGGTAGACTTAATTTTTTAAACAATACCCCCATTTCTAATCTAAAATAAAAAAAATCAGATATTTTTTGTGTAGAAGTATTAGGAGCATGCAATTTTAAACCAATATTAACCAGCCTTTGTAAAAAGCTGGTTTCTGCTATTTGGATGATGGAACTTGTGCAAAAAATGCAGGTGCTGTGTTTTTAAATCCAAACCCATTCTGTAGTTCTGTTTCAGTACTGAATCCTGTTTCTGAAGTTACTTCTAAGTCATCCTTGGCTGCTCCAATTTGCCATCCAAAGAGACACAAAGTGTACCAGGCCCCAGAGGCTGTTAACCAGATTTGATTTTGCTTTTCTGCCTCTCAGAAGTACAGGATTGTAGGCAGAAAGGTGTAACTGATTCTGGATTCTCTGTGTGGAGCACAGGCTGTGAGTTGTTTCCCCCAGCTTGTGCTGTTTCCCAAGGGTACATGGAAAGCTCTTGGTGGGACCTAGTAAAGAGCAAAAGCCTCAGACAGATCAGTAAAACTCAATGGCCCAAATGAATAGTGTGGCCTTCAAAATTGAATTATAATTCTTTCTGCCAGGTGTATTTGTAAATTTGATATCATCACAACCCAACATCTAAACTAGAGAGTAAGGCTTTAGGAGAAGGGAAAGAAACAAGTTACAAAACATCAATGCTACATTAACCAAGAAAGGAATTCATTCCTTGTCTTCTACTCAGTACAAGTTCCAGCTGAGCATTCATGTTTTATGGGACAAAAAAAAAGCCATTTTAAGAGATATTGTCTTATCAATAAAGACCAGATCCAAGGTTTGGATAGAGGGAAAGGAATAAAAAAGGCTGCTGTTGATGAATGTAAAAGCCAGAAAGAAACCAGACTCACTGAAGCTCAGGCTGGATGTGATGAGGGGACACACTGCTGCACAGCCACTCGCTGGCATTGTGCGTCAGAACTTTTTGAGTAAAGGATGTGCTCTCAATGCTGGGACTGTGACCAGCTGTAGCTGCTCCTGCTGCNACACTAGGCTGCAGTGAGAAAAATGTTCCTCATTAGGTGGGAACCTTCAGGTTCCTTTGGTGTGCAAGCCTGGGGGTCTGAAGCCAAGCTGATGGCATGCTGACATCTGCTAATGAGGAAGAGCAGCAAGTCCCACACGCTGAGAAGTCCAGCCAGCCAGTGATCTCTCTGGGCTGGGTGCTCTCCACTGGCAAGGGAAAAAGGCTGTGACAAACCAACAACTGACATTTTTGTGGGGGACTTTTTGGTTAAAATAAAGTTTAATAAATGTGTGGAAATTCTTTGGATTTTAGAGGGTAGACTTAATTTTTTAAACAATACCCCCATTTCTAATCTAAAATAAAAAAAATCAGATATTTTTTGTGTAGAAGTATTAGGAGCATGCAATTTTAAACCAATATTAACCAGCCTTTGTAAAAAGCTGGTTTCTGCTATTTGGATGATGGAACTTGTGCAAAAAATGCAGGTGCTGTGTTTTTAAATCCAAACCCATTCTGTAGTTCTGTTTCAGTACTGAATCCTGTTTCTGAAGTTACTTCTAAGTCATCCTTGGCTGCTCCAATTTGCCATCCAAAGAGACACAAAGTGTACCAGGCCCCAGAGGCTGTTAACCAGATTTGATTTTGCTTTTCTGCCTCTCAGAAGTACAGGATTGTAGGCAGAAAGGTGTAACTGATTCTGGATTCTCTGTGTGGAGCACAGGCTGTGAGTTGTTTCCCCCAGCTTGTGCTGTTTCCCAAGGGTACATGGAAAGCTCTTGGTGGGACCTAGTAAAGAGCAAAAGCCTCAGACAGATCAGTAAAACTCAATGGCCCAAATGAATAGTGTGGCCTTCAAAATTGAATTATAATTCTTTCTGCCAGGTGTATTTGTAAATTTGATATCATCACAACCCAACATCTAAACTAGAGAGTAAGGCTTTAGGAGAAGGGAAAGAAACAAGTTACAAAACATCAATGCTACATTAACCAAGAAAGGAATTCATTCCTTGTCTTCTACTCAGTACAAGTTCCAGCTGAGCATTCATGTTTTATGGGACAAAAAAAAAGCCATTTTAAGAGATATTGTCTTATCAATAAAGACCAGATCCAAGGTTTGGATAGAGGGAAAGGAATAAAAAAGGCTGCTGTTGATGAATGTAAAAGCCAGAAAGAAACCAGACTCACTGAAGCTCAGGCTGGATGT
>VZUA01050369.1:0-13704 GCA_013401035.1 Horornis vulcanius
GGAAAGGAAAGGAAAGGAAAGGAAGAGTGAGCTGCTGGGACAAGGCTATGGGCAGAGCAGCAGGTGTGGAAGGAGGAAGACAAAAGACAGGGAAAAGGAATAGAGGGAAAATAACTGGGGACAAAGAACAAGTCTTTGATACTATTCACCAAATTGGACACCTGCTAATGACTTAACTGCTTGCCTGAAACTCAGGATGGAATTTCTGCAGGGTGTTGGGTTTTGGTTATTCTCTGTATCCAGTTAGTACACCATATTCCCATAGCAAAAGCTTTCCATATTTACCCTCCAAAACCTCTCGTACTATTGTTGCCAATCTGCTGGAGAAAAGGTGTGTAAGCAGCTTTTAATGTAATGGGTTTTGTTTTGTTTTGCTCAGAATCCATAGGCAGAGATCAGTGCTTTTTAGTCAGTTAGTGAAAAAACAGTTTTACTTCCATTTTTGGAATGTTCTTCATGCAATGTACATTCGATCTCTGACTTCACATCTGTCAGTTAGTATATTCCTCCAAAGTGGAACACACTTGTCCTTAAATAGGTATTATTAATTTTACATATAATTAGAGAAATATATCTATGTGTATATATGTTTGTATATAAACAAACATTTTGTTGGCACTGGCACATATAACAGTGCATAAACCAGATTTCTGCAGGTTTCAGATTACCCTGTTTAATGAAACTTGGACATCAGAGTGAAAGCATCCCAAACTTGCCGAGATAATGAGGGACTAGCAGACTCCATCTGCAAAAGAGCCCAATGAAAAGGCCTGCAGTGGGCACTCGGAGCCAGGTATCCCATAGGAGTGCACAGGTCCTAAATCCTGGCATGTAGGTCCTGGCACCCTTCCTCTCTGGCATGCATCATCTTTGTGGAATGACCAGCTGATCACTGGGTTACACTGGGTAAATTCCAATTCCCATTTTGCCTCTCTTGTTTAGGCAGCCTTCACAGCCACTGTCAAGCCTTGAGTGGTCCTCTGCGCAAGGTGGTCCAAGACATTGGAGGGAGGGTCTGACTGGGAGGCACAGGGAGCCCAGCAGAGCAGCCCAGTGGGTTCCTGGTGACCTTGAGCTGGCACGTCTCTTAGCAGAACACGAACAAACAGAAAGAGGAAGCCTCAGTGCTTCCTTTTAAGAGCTCTGAGCTGTGGTGAAAGTGATGCATTTGTCTCCCCTGTGGATGAGAGCTGCTGGCTCCTCACTGATATGCTCCTTTCTGTCAGTCCAAAGTCATCAGCCACCACCAGAGGCTGCCATGTGCAGAGGTGTGACATTCTCCTCAGCATCAGCCCACAGGACCTTCCAGCTGAAGCTCCCCCAGACACCTGCCAAGGAACTTTTGGCTTCTGAATCAGTATGAGTATCTGTGGGCCCTGTGCCAGCGAAGCAAAGCAGAAGTTCCCTGGCCAAAAATGCATGAATTAAAATTTGCTCTGCACTTAATTGATGTTGAACTGTGGTGGTGAACTGTGGAAGCTGGAGCTGAATGGATGGGATGGGAGAGGAGCCTTCCAGGTTTGCCTGGGGTGATAGTTTTAAGCAGGTGATTTTTTTTCCCCTAGTTTGCTGCCAGTTTTGTGATTGTCGTTTGTGTTGTGACTGTGTAACTGGCTGACTTGACTTGTGTCATCAAAGTCTTTATAGCATTTAACGAAATAATCCTTTTATTTTCCATAAGAATCATCACACTTAGAACATTTCAAATCCTTTATCCTCATTTTGTATTGCTTGAATTTCACCAGGTTTCGGAAGGTCAAGAGATTTGTGTAATTGAAGCAATGAAAATGCAGAACAGTATGATTGCTGCTAAAACAGGCAAGGTAAGCCACCTTAGGTCACTTAAAACCATATGCAACTTGTCAAACAGGATAGAATTTAAAAAGAAAAAAAAGAGGATTCTGGTTGTTAAGGAATTAAGTCTGATTGCTGTAAGTCTTTCAAAGTGAGGTGTCTTTAATTTTGTAACATTTGCATCTGCTGTGAATGCTGTTAAGTAGTTCCGAGCCTTAGATAGCACAGCAGGAAATAGTTTTACTGGCTTCGGAAATTCATATAACTCTCTTTCTCCTAAATGATTTGTTTTCTCTCATGTAACAATACCAAGTTGAATTGAAAGGTGTTGCAGACCATTTCTCCAAATTTCATCTTTCCAGAGAGCAACTGAAGAAGAGAGCTCTCTTTGCCAGTTAATTATTTAATGGCAAATAATTTGACATTAAGAAAAACCACCCAGAACAAGGCATAGAAAGTGCTTTTGCGGGAGGGAGAAAACAGAATTTTTTTTATTGTGACTTAAATATCAAGGCTAGATCTGCACATTTGTTAAGCTTTGCAAGGCTGTGCATTAGGCTGTCCTGCTTCTGAGGGATCAATGATGCAGCCCAGGAGCTGGGACTTCGCTGCAGTGTAGGATGTGCCAAAACTAGCACTTTGGGCAGAGAGTTGGTTAAGCTTATGTGAAAAGGGCATGCCCTAAACCCCAGCTGGTCTGAGGACTGTCAGACCTCAAGTTCAGACTTCAGAGCATCCCTGTGCCAGACTATAATTCGCAGCCTGAAACCGTCACCTAAACATGGGCCCCAGGTCCATCCTTTCCAATGGGAGAGCATAGTCTGGATCTGGATTATATATTCTCCTCTACTGCATATTCCTAACCTGCCCTAGCCCATCTCTGCCTGGGGTCAAGCCCCTCTGCTCTCCCTGAGGCACAAACCCCAGGGCTGGAGCCGTCAGCCCGCATGGAGGCAGCAGGGAGCCTGACTCTGCAGGCAGGGATGGGGTTTGCCACTGGCAAGGTTCACAGAGATCTCAGGATGGCTCTCAATGCCAAGGACTGTTTGTGTGTTTACAAGAAAGACTTTTTTGGCACAGCTCTAAAATTGTCACCAAGGCTGGGTCCCAGGACTTGCCTCTTCCAGGGTATCCAGTGCAAAATTGGGTCTCAAGAGAAAAAAATACTGGGAGGATTATGTTCCTTTTTCTTTTGCTCTAACATTGCCACTTTATTATTTTATTTCATGCATTAAATTCTATATAATTTACTTTCTCACTTGATTAGTATTTCCAAGCATTTAGGTTTTTTATTTGTTTAACCCATTAGTGCTGCTCTTTGCATCTACTGGTATTAACTAGTATTTGTAATTAAAATGCCATTCCCTCTCTCACCCACCCCATTTATTTTTCACTTTAACCTTCCCTTTCCCACCAAGGCGTTCTGCAATCCATGGGCCTGTTCCTTACCATCCTGCTTGTACTTCTTCTAATTGTAAATATTTCCCACTCACTCAGTACAGATGCCAGAGAAAACCTGTTTGGTTTATTATTTAAGATAGGATGTGAAAGGTGCACAGGCCATTCAGGGGGCCGCATGTGCACCTTGCAATGTCCCCTTGGTATGCCCATTTTAATAGCAAGCACATTATTTGACCTTTAGAATGTTAAGAATTTGAATAAGCACAAAAGTTTGGGGCTGTGTAGAAATGAAGCTGCTAAACAGAATTCATCCTGTTCTGCAGTGCAAAGTCATGGCCCTGAGTGCTAAAATAACTTGGCCTCTCCACAGGAATGGGATGTTTGGCACAGGCTGTTAGTCCATGTTTTGATGCTTTGAAACTATGTTTTGAAACTCAGTTCATTTGTCTTCAGCTGGAAGACGTTCCCATTTTCTTTCCTGACTTGAATTCCTTTTCTGTATCAAACCCCATCTTCCTGTTTGTAACTGTGAGAAAAGAGGCTTGTTTTTATCTACTTTGAGTTTACTCCAGCTGCAGGTGGTTTAAAAATGAGAGAAAGCTGGAGAGGAACTGGCAAGCCGAGCCTCCTGTCTTCTACAGGACAGCTGTGCCTGGGTCAGCACAAGGAGCCGGCCCCACCGCACGGCAGAAATCGCTGGGCAGTTTGAAACACTGGTTAGCTCCGATGTTTGCTGAACCTTGGCTTTGTAGAAGAAAAGCAAGGGGTAGAATGTTTTTCATACTGTTTTCATCTCCTAGAAGACTGAGGCTCAGCAATTGGGTACGCTGCCCAGCTACTGATTTAGAAATAAAGCCCTTGTTTGTACGTATCACGCTGTCTTTGCCCGTGCTCAGCATCATTTCTGGAGCAGTGCTGTGAGTGTGCCTGTGCTACAGAGGCACAGATCTGCTTACAGCTCACGTGCTTTAGACTGTCAAACATGGATGTGGGCAATAGCATGTCCGTCATAGCCTGGTACTTGGGGTATGCTGTGCATTTCCTTCAGGAGCCCGGGGTTGTGTTGGGATGATTAAAATGAACTATCTGCTGAACAAGGACTTGGGCATGTCAGTGTGAGCTCTCAATTAATATGGGAAGCAAACTCTGTACAGCTTCAAATATTTTCTATCACTTCATGTGCTGAAAGGGAATTCAAACATGTTGCAGCCTTTTATAGAGGAAATGAGGGACTAGTGTAAGATGTTGGTGTTTTAAGCTTCAGGAATCTGCATGGGAGTATGTAATTCATCTACAGATACAGTTGCACTTATTTAACAGTGGTAGCCCTTTCCCAGGTTCAATTATGTTAAAGGATCCCAATTCAGACTTGAATCATCTATCCCAACTCTCTGGAGATTGAGAGAAACCCACTTCTTGGCTGCAGCTCCAAGATTCTGCTATATTTGAAAACTGTAATTAAAGAAATGGTGGAATATTTCATTGCAATGTCCCAACATGAGTATTGAACAATCAGCCTGTCTTCTATTTAAAACAAATAAAAAGCAGTGCAACCAGGTGAAAAAAGGTACTTTTTAATTTTAAAAAGTAGCATCTCTGGCTGACGTTCAGGTCTTCAAGCACCTCTGTTGCAAGCAATCCAGCTAATGGTAGGTGCCTGAACACCCTGATGGGGTTGGACACCATTTGTCAGCACTGGTACTCAAAACTCAGCTGGGCTCTGAGCACTGGAGGTCGAGCACTCAACCTCTGGAGGCCCTTGCAGCACAGGGGGATCTGTGTCCCTGGGGTGTCCTCAGGCTGCACAGCAGCCATCACCCCGTGCATGCAGATGCAGTGCTCCCTGCAGTACAAGCCATGCCAGCCAAGCCATTTGTTTCACCAGGCTGTCGAGGAAGGGTTTAAATTCTGCTGTTTCTGTACCCTAGGTGAAAGCTGTGCACTGCAAAGCTGGTGACACTGTTGGAGAAGAAGATCTGCTGGTGGAACTGGAATGAAAGGTTGCCTCAGTGCTGTTGAATTAACTAAGCCTTTATTATTTTCATCTGTAAAGTAACATTAAGACATTTCAACACAGAAAACGGACAGTACTACGCACAAGATTTTATACAGGCATATTTACTGTATCAGTGGTTAAGACAGCAAACACAGATGTTAAATCTTGGCAACAGATCCCAGATTTTTACTTCCAGAAATACTTGTACATAACCTTTGTAATGCTTTGATTTTTCAGGATCAAATAAAATCAATAAAATACCATTTCTGCTTTGAAACAGGAAAAGCCTCTTTTTTAAAAAAAAAGAAAACACAACAAAGGCCAAAATCTGATTTGTCTTCTCCACAGCAATGTCCCTGGTTTGAGGCCCCAGTCAGGCTGTGCAGAATGGCTGGCAAGAATGAAAAATTAACCACTGAGCAAACTGAGCAGTTCTCCTTTACTCTGTGTAAGTGCTGCACAAGTACCACAAATGGCCTAAATTCTGATCAGATTTATTTTGAATTAGGATATATATTTATTGAATTATTACTTATTAACAAATAATAAATTATTATAGAATTACTTATTATATACTTTAAATACTTATATATTATTATGTTTTTTATGCTTTTTATATATTAGATTTAAATTACAGGTTAGAGGCTTTATTTTGCTAGTGCAGACATTTATCTTGTATTTTCANATTTATCTTGTATTTTCATTTAAAGATGTAAGGGACCTGTCTTCTTTTATTCAAACTTCATACTCAATTTCCCCACTCTTATCTTCTTGATACTGATTCCGGGATGCCTTTACAGAAGGAGCTGGCACTGTTCTCAGAGATCTTTAGCTGCCCCAAGGTAATGGTAAGAGCATGTACTGTCCCTCAGACCAGACCTCCTCCTAAATGCTTACAGGAAAGGCAGACAAAGGGACCTTGACCACTGCCCTGAGTGGAGTGGGCCTGCTCTTATTTTCTTGCCTGGGATGTGCAGTCCTGCTACTTCCCAGAAAGAAAGCCCATGGCCAGAGGTGCCTGGGCCCTTTACTGGAAGGTGAAGGATGAAAACAGTTGGTGACAGGGCTGGTGACTCAGGTTCAACCAGGAATGCTTGATTCTGCTTGAAACTTCTGACTGAAGAGGCATTCTTCCTGTTACTGAGTCACTGCTAATTAACTACATCACATGGCCAAGGGGGAATGTGTAGCCCAGGGATCTGCTTAGGGAATTAGTTTATAAAACTCATCAAGATGAGAATGTTTGAACAGTACCTGCCTTCCATGAAAGTTAATGCTTTTGCAGTTGGAGAAACTGAGGCAGAGACCCTGCAGATCTCCTTACTGTCATCTTACTCCTCCCCAAAGGAGCATAGTTCAGTCTCTGCAGGTTGCCCTAAACAGACAAGTATTGTAAAGAGACACAAGTATTCTACTATCAAGTTACTTGTTTTGCTTATTGCAGCAACATAAAAGCTTTTCTAAATGAGATGCAGCCGTGCCTACTGCTGCTAAAGTTTAGGCTGATTCCCTACCCCGGATCTCCTCTGGCCATCACAGGGCTACTGGCAGTGAAGGAAAAGTACAATATTGTTTTTAATTGTATCCTTGATGCATTTGATGGTACTTTGGCTCACTGCACGGCGTACAATGCCTGCTCCCATCCCTTTGGCAGCTTTGGCTACTGTACAATCTATCTGTACCAAACACTGCAGCTGAAAGAAAATATAAGGCACAGGAGTGTAACAAGAGAAAGCCACAGTTTTCCCAGATTGTACAGAAACCAGCACAGTTGGTTGCGTAAGGGGGACAACAGTCTTCTTTACATTTTTTCTTTCCCAATTTAAATGTTGCAATAATCACAATACAGGTCCTTTGGATATTTTTATAATGTATATAAATTTTTTCCCCCATTAGAAAACTCAATTTGCATATGGTTGCAAGTTCTGCATTTAAATGCTTGGCAAAAGTCACCTTGATAATAAGTGCTCGCAATGGTTCCAGTGTAGGTTTGCTTTTCCTGGTCCCCAACAGCTCCCACTTTCCCCAAAACAGACACACACACAAGCACACAGACAGACACGCCCCCAAATCCTACAGATTTGAATCCAAAGTGCTTAGAATGTAAAATAAAAAATACAATTTTAAACATAACTCTCTTATAGTCTCAGTATTTCTTGACAGTGCCTTTTAAAACTAAACATGGTTTAAAAATACACCTTTCCAGTTCAGAAAAAAACCCATTGCAATGTAGATAAGAATAATCTTTATGTTTTCTCCAGCAATTTCCTGTTTGTCTAGAAGCACCAAGTTACCTGATCAGCTTCCCCTGTTACATGCAGTAGCCTACTAAACCGATTACAAGTCAATATTGAATCAGAGTTGTGCTTTACTTTGCAGACATTTAAATCAGTTTCAGATATTAGTGCAAGAAAATTTGTCAATTCAGGGGACAAAAAAATTTATCTGTTCCTCTGCCTTTCACTGACCTTCATTATTTGCACCAAGGCAAAGGGGAAATTTGAGAGAATAATTAGACCCCAGACCCGATGTGCACATACAGTTTACACCTGGTGCAAACCCAGTTACCTGCAGCAGGCTGGGGGTGCCAGGAGGACACTGACTGCCTGGGGAGGAGTCTGCAGCTCTGGGCCTACAGGACTTCAACACTAGCGCCAAGGCTCCTGGGTTGGGAAGGTTACAAGAGCTCCTGCATTTTAATAACAAGGTATTACAGCTTTCCTGGAAAGGTTACCGAGCAACACCTGCTTAGCACTATGTCTTCGGCCAGGCTGCGCCACCTCCCGTTTCTATTCCCGGCTTTCCCGTAGGACGTAGGAGAGGCCGTGCTTCCCCGAGGAGTCGTAACTGTCATAGTAGGGGAGCCCGACCCACTCGGGCGGGTACGTGGCCGTGCTGTACACGAAGCACTCCAGGACGCCGTCGGCCGCTGCCCGCGCCTCTCCCGCGCCGCCCTTCCCTTCCCACTCCACCACTTGGATTCTCATCAGGGTGCGCTGGTACATGTCTGGGCAGCCTTCGAACTCATCCAGGAACTGCAGCATCTGCTCGTCGACAGAGTAAATCTCCCCAGCAATGTGGTGGCCTGTCCCCGGGATGTTCAGCATGTAAGGAATATTGTATTTCCCTGCAATCACCAGCGGGTACTTCTCCACCGTGCGGCCCCTTCCTTGGAATTTCGCTAGGCCTTTGGCCGTGTTGATCATGTGCTTGTAGTTGGGCTGGCCCTTCTTGAGTGTCCCGTAGACGAAGACACGGGCCATCGTACTTGCAAAAGCAGCTGAAAGACAAAGAGTGCGTTACCCATGGGGCCAGTGCCCTGGAGAGCCACGGCGCAACCAAGACACCTCCTACACAATAGGCTGTTCGGGCACCTGCAAGAGGGGTCTCATAGTCCCATACCACATTTAAGTATCATACTCTATTCAAGTATCTTGAAACTTTTCAGACAACAACTACATCAGTGAAAAACAGAGACCAGGAGAAAGTCAGCCTTTTGCAGTTCTCTGCTGTAACCAAATTACATTGTCTTAAGGAATCCCAAACATTAGCCAACACATCCCTGACTCCCAAGAAAAGCTCTCATCTTTCTTAATTTTTCCCTCTCTCACCATTACGGGAGCTGTGCTGCAGCAAAGCCTGTGGCGTCGTGCTCAGTGACTCCCCAAATGCAAGTGTAACCTGGTGTGGAGTCATCTCATGGATGTGCTGGTGGATCTGTAATAATGCCAGTGCCGAGGTCCCACTTGCTGAGTGACAGACAAATGCTGAACAGCAAGCTGTGGGGCCAGGGGAGAAACTGCCAGAGCTGCTGGCAGAGAGACCAGGTAAAGCCATGTTCCTCCTCTCTTCCCCAGAGAGACACCCCAAGGTGTTAAATCACTTCAAGTAGCTGGTCTACACATGTGCAAGCCCCCTCTTGAAAACAGACCCTGAACAACCATTTGTTTTATCTGTGAGCATGAAACACTCAAAATTGGTTTAAATGGGATAAAAGACTGGCTTTACTGAAACGTAATGGGGGGGAAAGATACCTTCATAGATCCTGCATTATTTTTTCACACTGTGCCCTGTTTGTGCTCCATCATTTCTGTAGGGTAGAAGCAGTTCTTGCACTGTGATGTTTCCCCACATTTTACCTGTGGTCACTAACTGGGCAGAGCCTGCCTCAGCAGACAGACACCCAACATCAGAGGAGCCCGTGCAGCTCCTCTTGGCAAGAGTGTCATTAAATAATGCATTTCAAGTTGGAGAAATATTTAAAAACAGACCGGAAGTAGAAATTTAATCTGTTTTTCTGCAATTTACTCTTATTTTAGTGAACTGTTAGGTTAGGTCAGTTATCCAAAAGGGTGTGTTGCTGGCTGAGAACAGTGTCATTTAAAAATCCTCAGTAGCTAAGCAATTTCCCCTTTGCTGAAGGAAACAGTTTGTATCAAAATACAGCTCTCCAAGCAAAAACAGTGTGTGCCTTCATTTACTGGCAAACTGCTTTCACTTAGGGGAATAAGAACACACTGATTTTTTTCCCTGTATTTTATCAGATATACTTCAGAGTAATTTATCCTTCGTGACATAAACGAGATTTTTTCTTGGATGCAGCTCATTCCCTCACAATAAAAAGAGCATTAATATTCAGTTGGCCCGAGTCTCTCTTATAAGAAAAATCATTACCTTTCAGATTGTGTTTTGAATAACAAACACAGATCCTTCAGGAAGAAACTTGTCCCAGTGGGGATTGAGAAAGGATCAGAGTTAAGCATTGAAACATGCAATTAATTCCCATTAGGGGATTAGGGCACTCGTGTTCACTTTGAATCAGAAAAATGAATTGTGAATTAAATTGTTCACAACCAAGAGGTTACTTGTCAGAGTTAATAAGTTAAAAAATAAAAAGGGAAACCTAAAACGCACATAAAAAGCTCTACAGTGAGTGGTGCATCTGTAAGAAAAAGATACGCTTCATTTCCATTAAACAAAAGCCCTGGCCCTACTGTACAGCTGGAGATAAGCTTCCAAAAAGTTCACAGAGAACAGTGTCACCATTTCCTGAAACTGGTGAAAACAACTTCCCTGTTTCTGATGGCACAGCAGCTGGCTGTTGAGAAACATCACCCATTTAAAGAAAGGCACCCATCATCCCAGTGCTGGTCCACAGAATTGAACAGCAACAAAGGAACTTGCTAAGCCAGGTTTGGGCAAGTGTTTCTGATTTAGCCTTTGAGCAGATTGATTCAGCAGGCAGTACAAATGGAGATGGAATGGGAAGCTGAAGTTTCAGCTACAGCTCCCTGTGGCACTTCTGTGCCCCACAGCAGCCCTGTTGCTCATGCTGGATGAGCTTAGCACAATGACTTCTCCTTCTATTAAAAATACCTAACAACAAAGCAAAGCCCAGATCTCCAGCCAAAGAGAGATTGGAATAAACTCGGTAATAACATTTCCTGATCACTGCTCCATATCAATAAGACATAGACAATTTTCTGCACAATAAATCTGAGTATGCTGTGTGTTGCGCTGCAGAAAGGCTGTAGATGTATTACCATCACTTAAAGCAGTTGCAAATCCTGGGCTTTTAAAAGAATTTTAGCCACCTTGTGGCAGGAGAGCACAGAGCAGAATTGTCTTTGAGGGTCATTTCACAGGCTTCCACTACGCAGCTGAGAAGCGTTATAGATGGCACCCCCTTGCTGAATCACCACCAAGAAGTTGCCTTTTCTCACTTAATACAGTTTGACACTTTTTACCTTCACTAAACCACCTGACAGGAAAAGAAAACCCAACAAAAACCAAACCAAAGCCACCCAGACTTATACTGTATATTAGCTGCCAGGATAAAACAAACCCATTCAGAAAGTACTTCCATGAAATATTCATACCAGAATCATTAAAATTTAATGGCATGGGGAAACACGAGTAAAATTTGTATGTCATCTCTGCAAATTATTTCTTTTAGCTATGAAAGATGACCTGCCAGATCTCTTGTGGGATTTGTTACTAGTTGCTTCATCAGGCAAGATGCAAAGATCAGTATATAGAGGAAGTATTTCAGCATCAGACAGGTAGGTGTTGTTGGGTGAAAAGTGGCTCACAACTGGTGCCAGCCAGGAGTGCCCGGGTTGGACTCAGCATTAGCGCTGGTAGGGCAGCAGCACTGTGTCCACATCCACCCTCACCCACCAATGGAGTTCTGGGACAGGGCTTTGGGTTTCCCTCTCGAGACCCAAGAGCTCCAGCAGGGTGAGAGAAGGGTGGGCAGCCATGGGGCCAGTCGCTGGCTCACTCACCATATGCACTCGCAGATGAAGCTGCAACCAGGCTCTTCCCTCCCAGGTTGTGCCCAAAACAAGACCTTGCTTCCCAAGTGACAGCAGCAGCTTTGGTAAAAACCATCTTTTTTTTTTTTTTTCCACAATTCAGACAATTACAGGATCCTACCAGCTTCTTTTGAAAATAAAACATGGCCCCAGAGCTGTGTATTACGCTGGCTCCAGGACTGTTTGCAATCATGCTCGCAGTGGGTTTGGGAGAAAAAGTTTCAACAAAATAAAACCTAACTCAGAAAGTATCCATTTCTCTCACTCCATACAGTAACATTATTTTCCCTTGAGAAAAATTCTCTGCATTGGCTCTGTGACCAGATATAGTTACACATTAATTCTTCAGAAGTTTCTTAAAAACTGTAGGAAACAGGTGAAAAAACAAAATGCCTTGAACTTTAAACTTGAGCCCAGTCTGTTTGAATGAAGGGAGTTTTAAGGTCACTCTTCACTCAATGCTAACTTTCAAGAAGGACTAACATGCCAGAGAAGACTCCTGGGACCGCATCCTGTTGGTCCTTTGATGCTTTCATTTTGTTGCTTGCTATTTTCTTTATAGCACAGACAAGGGCTTCCTGCCTGGGCCGACCCCTTCACAACCTTGCTGAATACCTCGGAAAAAGTTTATGGCAAGACACCTTTCTTACATTAACCACAGAGGCACCAGTGAAATGATGGCTCCTTTGAAATCAAGAGGTTATGGTCTCCTCGCAGCGGTCACCCGCTCCGAAACTGTGAGGTGCTGGTTTGTGAAAACAAACAAGAGTATTGGAGTAACCAGGGCCATGCTGGATGCTACTGGGCACTACCTGAAACTCCACTTAACCTTCTTTGCAAATGCTTTTCATTTCTTCCTTGGATAATTCACATCCCCAAACCAACAAATACTTCTGTTCTTAAACTGGAGTATCTTGTGAGTCTTGCCAGGAGGCAGAGTGAGGATGCCCTTCCTTTGGACAGGCATCAATCACAACACTGCTCATGTGCTTTGTACCCCATTGTCATCACAGCAAACATTTGCCTTTTCTCTGTTTAAAAACATTGCAAATCACTTTCAATTGTACTGCATAGAGAAAATGTGTTAGATTAATTTTTATTACTTACAGAAAGAGTTTAATTCCCAAAGTGACTTTTAGAAGGTCTCAAAGTGACAAACAGATAAAACTACCACATACAGAAAGAGGCAGGGGATGTAATGCAGAACACATGCTGGACACAGCATTAGACTGATTAACAGGCTAAATTTCTAAAGTGCAGGGACAGGAGGGGATTGTCAGTGCACCAGGACAAGAAAAGGTGGATGAAAAAAACAGGTCAGTGGATGTGGACAAACTGAATTGAGAGGAAGAAGGGGAAAGCTGTCACCTCAAGAGAAAAATATATTAGTAAGTATTGACTATTTTGTCCTAATACTAAGTCATCTTGTACAAGCTTCACTGAAGTCTTGGGACCTCAATTCAGAAACCTGTGGACTACAGAACTATTTAGAAAGAGCTCAGGGCAGAGCACTGAGTCAAGAACTGTTTTACTTGGGCCAAGAAAGAACCAGCAGGAGCTAAAATAGGAGCTGATGAGATAGGGCATAATCACCTAAAAATATGGGTAAAGGTTTTAAGAAGAGACAGTTGATTCTCTGCATACATGAATACAAAGCCAACCATTTTTTTTTTGCATGGAATCACTAATATGGATAGGAGCAGCTTTTCAATTGTAAGAAAAGAGAGGCATAAGAAAAATCACAACCAATGACCCCCAAAAAGCCTGAACGCCCAGTGCCCTCTATTTTAGGTTAGTCAACAACAGATACCTCAACATCACAGCACAAGAACAGGGCAAGGCAACATCGATGCATTTCCAGACTTGGGTCTAGACCCTCCCCAAGTCTAAGTGATGAGCATTGTGCTGTGTAAAGGCCTTTTCTTCCTGTGAGCTCTCACGCCTGTTTTTGTGTCAGCAATGGCAGCAGCAGCACGAAAGGCAGCCCCAGGCTATGCCTGCATGCGTGTGCATGAGGTCAGATTACCGTGGGGTCTCTCCCTGATGCCTGCTTGCTTCATCTTCCTGAGTCAGGGGGCTCTGTGCACCTCCTCAGTGCCACCAGATACTTTTCCAGTGCTTACTCTCTTGATGGCTGACAAGTCCACATATATTTAACAAACTAAGAGGGACTCTTTACTGATTCTCCTACAGTTT
>VZUA01050403.1:1340-23145 GCA_013401035.1 Horornis vulcanius
ACGGGAATATTTCACACCCATAGTCTTTGCTCTAACAAACCTGGAGGAGCTATGCTTTTTGGTATCATAAAGAAATACTATTTGCAACTTTTGCCTTTCAGACCCCAACTGGCAGAGAAAAAACCCACATTATTTCTCTAGCTGTGTCTCATCAATAATTTATTGGCATAGTAAATCACACTATCCTTATCTGAACACCTTTATTCTACTGAAAGGGAACACCACAGATTTTCAGTCTCAAAAATAGTAAAGTTAGACTTACAAATTCATCCAGAATAATGCAAGTTCATCTGCTCAACCAAGCAGCACAACATCTACTTTTATGCAGGACCTTACAGAGATCCAGAACGAGCCACAAAGCAAGCAGTCAAACCTCAGCAAGGCCATGAGCAGCATTATTTGGAGAGAAGGGAGGGAGAGGAAATGGATGCACTGCAAACTACAACAGTGCACACACAGTTTACATGTTCACAAGACTTTATGGTGAATCAACAAATTCCCTTTGAGCAATACGGCAGCCCTCAGCCTCCTTCCTTTGCTTCCAGTTTCATTCCCCTTACTCATCTTTTCTCCACCTCTTCTTCCAGGGTGCCTTTCTCTTCTTTTAAATATTTCCACAAAGTAAAACACACGGATGCTAAACAGTTCAAATACAGACATTGCTCCAAAACACTTCACAATGGGTGAGTAACTTCTTGATAATTCTACGGTTTTGAGTGACTGAGTCTAGATCCCGGACCAGATGTATTGCCTGTCAGGTTTGTGTTCCCAGGAGTTTCCAGACACAGGGCTCCTGGAACAGGCAATCCTACCCAGGAGAATCTGCAGTGTCTCACACAGCTACCAAAGGGAATTGTCCCACATCATCGCTGCAGGGGCTGCATCAGCCTCCTGAAGTTTCTCAGAGGGACTTCTCTGCTGTGATTCCTTATGAGCACAGAACCACCTTCAGTCAGCTGAGCAGTTTACACAATGTACAACGGGGTAGAAAACTATATAAGGGCAAAATAAATTCCATGCACAGAAACATCCCACAGGGTTAGGTTTGGGCCAAAGAGTATTCTACTAAAAGTGTCCTGTCTAGCATATCCAGCACGATTCAGCTGCTTGCATTAGGAATTATCAGTCTAACTGGTGTCAGACTGCTGAGTCTTATTGTTGTAATTTTTTATTCTGGGAACAGTATTTTAAAGTTTGAAAACAGTGTATAGATTACATTGTTTAAATACTTGAACATGTTTCTTCTCATGCTTTTACATGGACTCACAGAAGAAACTGAACCAGGTACTGTTCTGACTTCAGTANGCTGAAAAGCAATTTTCTCAGAAGGTCCAAACATAAGAGGTCTCTTGAAGAGTCCTCTGAGCCATGACAAACAAAACATGGACTGTTTCAGCCAATCCTACTTTTGGCCAACAAATTATTTTTGTAGAATTATCCTAAAGTCTTATTCTAGAAGCAGTCTATGGTCCTTAAAAAACAAGTTGGAAGTCCTTTTATCTGAAGGGTTTTTTCCAGCAATTATGCCTGCTTGTAAAATATATTCAGCCCTCCAAAAGAGTCACATGAATTGTCTTCCAGAAAACAGCAGTTTTACATATCTACAATTGCCTGTAAATTTCCTTGAAATTATTCAGCTGAGTAATACAGGGAAGTCACAGCAAGTGCAACAGTTCTTCAGCTAATATCCTTAGCTTGAAGTCTACAGTAATTTTGTGAAGCCTTATGTGGAGACCTTGTGCCCAAATGCTTTCCAACTTTCTTCCTGCTGGATCGGATGTTCCAATAAAATACATCATTGCTACCTATAAATTTTGTCTTTTATGCCTAAATAAGTGCAGGATGCCAGACCTACCAGCGTAAGGATTACACAGTNCCAGCGTAAGGATTACACAGTTTATATTTTTAAATATGAAAATCAATACACTAATGATGCCAGATCTGCAAGTCAGAAGCATAATGATTTTAAACAGTAACTGGAAAAAAATAGCTTCTAAGATTGTTTTATCAGCCTTTTGACACATTTCTAACAAAGCAGCAACTTGAAAATATTAACAAACTCTGAGGTACAGTTAGTTAAAAACCTGTGTTCCCGTTCATATCTCAGGTATTTAGAACCTGAATCTCCTCTTCTGTTGCTCCCCAAATCTGTCCCTCCAAAAGCAGAAATGCAAATGGATGCAAAAGGTAGCAGGCACACAGTTTCAAGTGCCAGAAGAAAACTTTGGTGTGAATAATGTTGAGAGCACCTGGGTTATAAGATACTCTGTCTGGTAACATGTTAAAGACAGGGAAAAACTAATAGCTTCAAATCTCAAAATAGGTATGAATGGCCTATGGCACAAAAAAGCCCAATCCTTGTGATCTGCTTGTCGTCATAACTCCCATTACCCTTACCAGCAATTCACCAGTACAGTGACCTTAAAAAGTCCCCATTAAGCAATATTAATCACACTGCTTATTTTGTGGTATCTCCAATGTCACAATACAAGCTGCTTGTACAGTTCCCCTGTGAACTGGGCCAGTCTCAAGGTTGAGGCAACAGTTTTACCTAAAGGTTACCAGCGTCCTGAAGTTATCCCTCCAGCCTTCTGCCCTGCAACCTCTGCTCTACCAGATTAAAGAGGACTAAACTTTCACTGGAGACTGCCCTTACCTAAACACGTCTCAAGACACAGGCAGCAGGCACCTCACTGAGGTTGTTAGTACAGTGTATGGTGCAATAAACCCATCATCTTCCCATTCCTTCATTGCCATGAGGACTCTCAATACAGAGGTAAGGAGGTTCAAATTAATCAATACTCATAGAGCAAGTTGGAAACATAGAAAAAAAACTATAATCCCTGACACCTAATAATAGCTTCCAAAAAGCATTCTGCAGCTTTTGAGATAAGAATGAAGAGAGGATCAACTAATGAAAAGCAACTCCTCCTCATGATTAGAAGAAGGCCATTAGAACTCAAGACACTGAATGGGGGAAAACAATTGTTTCTCTCTTTACTAGGTTTAAAGTGAGAATTAGGATTACTGTTAGGGTTGAGACAGTCAAATCTACTACAACTCCAAGAACATTAGGGCTGGAAAAGGCATGCCAGAATGATCCCAGCAGGACATCAACATTGCTGCTCTTACAGATTTCTGATCCGGACCAGCCATGGTATTGGGTTTGGGGTAGGGCTAGGTTCAGGGTGAAGGTTGAGATTAGGGTTTAGAGAGTTCAGTATCCTACAGGTCAGGGAGCACTGGGGCAGGAACCTGGTGCTGCAGGTTGGAACACACAAGCTCCAGAAACAGCCTCCTCTGATAGGCCTCCTGTAAGCTATCAGCACAATATTTAACAGCACAGCTCACGGGATGAACTAGAACAAAACTTGCACTTATATTATTGCTCTGTTTTGCCTTGACATTACACAGGGGCTTGTGGGCACAGGAGCATCTCTCCCTTGGGCAGAGGGTGTGAACTCCAGTATACAATGTGAACTATTACTACTGTAAAAAACCCATGAAGCCTTATTCAAGATGATAAAAACCCACACAAAGAATGACCTTGGGAGAGTCACCTTGGCATGCCTCTTCCAGCACCAGTGATCTTGGACCTGTAGGGTTTTTGAATCTCAACCCTACCACTAAACCTGGCCCTACCCCAACATCATGGCTGGTTCAGATCAGAAAGATGCAGGAGCAGCAACATTAATGCCCTGCTGGGATCCCCTTGGCACGCCCTTTCCTGCCCCAGTGTTCCTGGAGCTGTAGGACATTTGACTCTCTCAATCCTAACCCTAAGCCTGACCCTCACCATAACACTAGCCCTACCCCAAACCCAAACCCATGGCTGGTCCAGATCAGAAAGCTGTAGGAGCAGCGATACTGGAGCCCTGTTGGGATCATTCTGGCATGCCTATTCCTGCCCCTCCAGGAGTGAATTTGTGCTGCAGCACTGGGTGCCTTGGAAATGTCACTGCCTTGTGTGTAAGAAGAGTGTACAAAAAAAATCTGTAAGCTTTGAAGAAAAGCAGCAGGCAAAGCTGTTACAATACATGCTTAATTCAGAGCAGTGATTGCACTACAACACCACAAACTAAGGGAAGCCAGCAGGAGAAACCTCTACACACAGACATCTCCAGAAATGTTTTGGTTCTATATATTGCTTTGGACAATGTAGAGATGCTTAATTTTAATTACCATCAGGGCTCCAAGAGCACAGATGGACGCCTGTTAATTAAAGCTACCAGAGTTCTGTGTAAATTCAAAGAATACAACAATTAAATATTAGCCTCACAAGAACATTCAAAGTAAAAAATGCTAATGAGTTTTGGAAGTAAGGAGGGAAATAGCTGTCAGTGGAAAATAGCCAGCAAAGATAATAGACCCCTGCTAAGAGCCCACCATCACTAAGAGCTCTGTCTTATGAGGAAGCAACTTGTTAGCCAAGTCTGCAGATGAGAGGACAAAAGCCAGACAGATATAACACAGGTATAGATCAATTTAGTCAGGTGTTTTCCAAAATCCAGTGGCAACAGAAGTAGTACTGCAAGTTACCTCTTGTGAGGCAGAAATAGGAAATAAAAATAAATTTTTAAAAATCTAGTCAACATTCATGAAACCAGAATAGGCAACTAAAGATTACCAAGAAAGATCACTGCTATGTTTTCAAAAAGGAACAAAATGGGAAAGCAAGGACAATGAAACACGGACAGTTAGATCAGCCCCACTACCAATGGTCTCTACTAAATTTCAACAACTGAGATAGCTATAAAATGATATAGCTAATATAGGACTCCAGAAGTGGAAGTTTCATAGCCCCAAATACTTAAGTGCTTCAAAAATATGAAACAGAATATTAAAGTGAGACAACTTTTACAGACACTGCTGCATGATTTCTTCTTGACACTGAAAACAAGGACATCAATTCTAAGGATGGATTCTTGCTAGAGTCAGTATCTGCCGTCATCAGCACGTCTCCTAAAAGAGGTCAGCAAATAGCCTGAGCCTGTAGTTGCTTTCAACAAACACAAGCCTAAGATGAACCAAAATTGTCACAGTATCACACCTCCAACTTGGCAACAGACTCGAGATGTCACTCCACAAACTGCTCTGGGATACAAGGTGTCAGCAGAGTCCCACAGCAGCCCCTCAGTTGGGTCTTTTGGTAGATTTAGCAAGAAAAAGTCATGCTGTTCACAGCACAACCCAAAGCAAAACCCTCCCTTCAACACTGTCTTTTTCTGAGCACAGGTGTGACAACTGCGACGGAGTTGTGTTAGAGGATCTGGCTCTGAAGAGAAATAAGCCAAGGAAGACAAACTTAATATACAGAAATAGATGCATGAATGAAACAGGCTTCCATAAAAAGCCAACAGCAACAGACCAGTCTTGACAGGGAGCATTAATCACTTCCTTAAAAAACAAAACCCGGGTAAATGGCAATAGTTTGTATGGTAAAGACAAATGATTTTCCAGGTGAGCAATCATAGTTACAGGTAGCACAAGAAAAACAAGTAGAGTCACAAATAATATACATTAATATAAACATATATTGTATATAACAGTATAAACATACAGTTCATTTTTATAATTATTTATAATATAATATTCATTAATTTGTGCTACAGATTCTAGCATACTATTTAAATATAAGGAAATTCCTCATCCTCTTCTAAGGCATTTGTATGGTTTTCTTCTCCACAAGAAATCAGCCATGGTAGGACTGAGATGTAATATCAGTCCTCAGAAGCATTAAAAAAAACCCCAAAATATCAACTGCAGCATCTTGAAATCTTACCAGAGAGCAACTATGCAAAACTAAGCTCAAGTATGGCTATTTTAAGTACAGAAACTCTCGAGGTACAGAAACAAGGCTGAGTAATCACATATGGAAAGTACCCTTAAGGGAAAAAAAAATAGCATTGATACACAATGCAGCAATTTATTCCAGTAGCTCAAACATCATAGAGAGACTTTCAAGACCAGCATTGTTGCTACTGATATTACTCACAAACATCCCCTTCAGCTTGTGTCAGAACTTGTCTATGAAGAAAGAGAGGAAGATATCGGTAAAAGAAAGCATGAGACACTACAGATGGTAAAATTAATTTTAAAGAGAAATCAGATGACACCAGTCCTGGAAAGAGTATAAACACATGACTGCAACCTTCTCTTTAGGCCAGTGAGCTCTGATGAGAAGGAGGGCAGGCTTGCAGAGGCAGAGCACAGTGCTAATGCACATCTGCTGTCTCTGGGACCCACCTGGGTAGGCACTGCACTGGGTAGGCAGGTGCTAAATGCTTCTGGACAACAACCACTACTGCTCTTGTGTGTCTCTGAACAGAACTGAATTTTGCACTTGATTTTAACACCATATTTTTGAAATCTGAATGTAGAAAGCAGCCAAATAACTCACAAGAAGTCAAAAGCCAGGAAGACTGAAAACCTACTAATTTCTCCAGCATTAAAGCACAATTTAATAAATGTCCATACACAGCACTTGTAGATTGCTTTTTCTCAGCAGTTTTCAATAATGGATATACTGCTATTACACAGTAAAGATTACTACCTCCACACATTATTTGCCAGATATTAATTATTCTATCTCTTAAATGTGGTTCTTACCAATTTTTTTTATAACTGTTTCATCCTATGACAGTGCAGAGTTGTACAAGTCATCAGTTTCAGCTGCACCTTTGTCAAGCTATTTCAATTGTGCTCACAAGCCTCAGGACCAAATGGTCCAAATAAAGGATTGGAAATTTATTTGTTCTCACCTTTGACTCAGTCTGGAGCCCTGTTGAGGTTGACTTCCCAATTTCAACCATTAACACAGACAAAATGTTTCATTAGCTTGCCTTGTCATTTTCCCCATGACCCATCAACCACTAACAGGCAGCAGACCCCTGCCAAAGTCAGAGAGCTGTTACAGATGCTGGGACAAGAACATTTTCAGGAAGTGCAACCTGGAAGATGTGGCTGCTTCACTCCTGGGGGGATGATTACATTTTCAGAGTGCCTAACACAGTCCTTGAAGCAGGAGCTAATGACCACTTTAATCCAAATGCTCTAATTAGGAGGTTATAAAGCCAAGGTCTTTCTTGCCCACCTTTTTCTCAGCCTCATCCCAGCAGTAAGAGCTAGATTTGAGCTAGCCATGACTTTACCCCTCCAAAGCCCACTTGCACTGACAGCAAGGACATCTACAGCCAAGAAAGGAATCAACCTGCATCTCCTCCATGGGCACTCCAACAGCTTGGCCATCTTACCAAGTACGGCCTGGGAATATTGCTGAGCATCCCTGAGAATAGAAGTTGCATCTGCACAATGTGCACCCCTGATGTGGCTCCCAGGAAAGGCAGGGAGGCAAGGCACAGCTCTGCCCTACCATTTCCAGAGGTTAGCAGCAGCACCTCCCTGTTCAGTCTGCTGGAGCTCCCTGTGTTTGCCCTTCATGCCTGCGGTGGAGCAGTCAGACACTTTCACATACAACCTGCCTTTCAGGGCCAGCCACCCTCATCCTCAGCTCTACACCACCTACTCCACACGCCTGGTGCCAGGGACGCAACCACAGCACAGCAGCAGCCCACATTTGAACATGCAGCACCCTAACATGTTATTTTACAGTACACAGTTGCAATGTCAAGCTTGCTTGACAGGTTGCCAGCCCTGCCTCTGTGTGCCAGGCACTCAGCCCCTTCCTCCCCCCACCCACACCCCCGAGGTGCCCACCCTGCCTGCCAGCCATGTGACCAGTGCTCACAAGATTGGTGACATAATCCAGGTTCAAAGCAGATTATTTATAACTCAGCCCCCCACTCACTGATCTATTTTATAGCATAATATTACAACAGTTGTATCACAGTTCGTGAGGCAGGGAGCCACAGCCAGGCACAGTGAGAGAAGAACAGCTGGAGTTGCAAGGTTACTGCAGAGGCTGAGAACTGTGGCTTCAGAGGTGGCCAAGTGCCATGTCCTGTCCTTTTTCTCCCCAAGATACAGGACATTTTCTTCTAATTAACCAGCAACTGGAAATTAAATTTACATATCTCTGCCTGTTTCTACTGAGTTGTTTTGCAAGTCAGCAATTCTCCTGAGTTAAAGTAAGCCATTAATTCTAAGCCATGAATCCTCAAGGTCCAGAAACTGCTTCTAAGGACTCTAAGGGATGAAACTAAGGTCATGCATTTTTAGGTTTAGTCAATTACAATAAATTTACCGATCACGGGTCAGTATCTCCACTGAAATATGGTTTGGGATCCACAAACAGAAAGGGTTTAAACTCACCATTTAAAAGTAAAAATACCCAAGATCTGTGCTAGCAATAAGCTGGATTGTAGATTTTCCTTGTCTGCTGACATCTCTAGCTTTCTAATGCCAATCTCTCTATTGCTTACATGTTTAAATAGCTTTCCTCTTTAGTGTTCACACTACAGTTTCATTTTATTTACATAACTCTTAAACTAACTTTCTTGCTGATTCAGGGCTGCAGAGTGCAGTGTCCATGCAACTTACAAACTGGGTGGACATAAATACTGGGTTCATCAGGGTTCCTGGCATCACTTGTAATTTAGCCATTTGATACATTTGACTGACCAAGCTAAAAGCAATGATTCAAAGTATTTGAGCTCCCCTGCACAACACTGTCACAGAAGAGCTGTTTGGATTCTGGCCATGCATCACTCTAAACCAAGCAGGAGACATGAATGTCAAGGCATTAATCAGGTTACCCAACAGTCCCACACTTAACAGCATCTTCCCATACTCCTTGAACACAGTAGCACCACACCAAGGAGGACAGTGGCTTAGGTCCCAAATGAGCCACAACAAAAGCTGATGGCAAATAGCAAACCTGCTCACATCCCAGCTTCATTGTCCTCTATACCTGCAGTCCAGGTTCATGGCTACACCAAGCGCTAGTCCCTGCACACATTTGGAAAAAAGACTACAGCCACTTCATAATGTCAGAGCAGTGTTTGAGATCACGTTAAGTGAGGCCAACTTCAAACCAATTTCTTAAATAGATCATCCCTGACCTATGAGACAATCCCACTGCATAGCACATGAGCCAGGAGCACAGGTAGCTCTGCTGCTCTCAGGCAGCCCTTTGCCAAGGACAAGAAAATCCAGAAGGCAGAGCACATCTGGGAGAGCTTTCCCAGGAAAAGAAATGCTGCTTCAGTGAAAGAAAGGCTCAAAAATTACCATTTTTGACAGCAACACACCAGAGAAGGGATAGTACCCAAAACCTAATGTGGATCAACTGAAACCAGGTGCTGCAAGCTAGTACTCAATACTCAGAATTTCAGCCAAAATTTCTAATCTAGTGATAATGATTTGAAAAAGCACAGATGCTCATTGCTGTATGGGCAAAGAAAAATACTCCTGTTTACCACTTAAAAGATAATTTATATAACTACCATCTGCATTCACTCCCACCCAATTAAAATGAATGAAAAGACCCTTTCCCTCTGTCCCTGTGTGCACAGTGGATGTGCCTTTAATACCTGTTGCCTTTATCTTGTTTTGAGTCTGATATGAATGATCTGAGTGTTCTAAATCAGCCCTGAATATATCCTTTGATAGGACTGGTTTTTCCCAATTATATCCATTACTGTTAGTCATCTGCTTCTTTCACTTATTCTGGATCTTGTCATGTGCTCTTAACATAAATGGAGTTTTGCCATTGATTTCAGCAACAATAAAGTGGGGAAAAACATTAGTCACAACACAGCACGACAGCTCCAACTCATAAGGCCCAACACAAATGCTCCTTGCATCTAATTTATTTCTCATTACATGATGGCACCAGAACTCAGGCCCTTCCTCCTCCCCTCCTTCCAAGTAGCTCTGTGCAATGAGAAAAACTCTGCATCAGGTCCATCACAAAAGTGCCAAAGGTTGTTCTGGGGGATATTGCAGATGAGGCATTCCCTATAAGGAAGCAATGAGAACCACCTCTGCAATGCCCCAGTGCCAGGCACTGTGAAACCTTTCTGCTCCAGCTCTACTCTAACACACTCATTTGCATTTCCTGCCTAAAAAAGTAAATTCTTCTAATTCTTAGATTTGCAAATGCCTAAAGTCAGAAAGTTCATATTTGCTGATTTCAGACTTCTTTTTTGAAATTGTAGCCAAAGGAGAGACTTGGCAAGGTACACACAAATTAAGTAGTACTTAATAAACTACTGCTATATAATGCATAAGTTCATACATTGCACAGTACTTTTGTGGGATTAACTGTTCCAAAAGGCATTGCCAAAAGTCAAGCCAGCCAGTAGCACAAGTCCTATGCAAATACCTACATAAATACTGTTCTGTCCCAATCAAAACGTAGATGACTATATGATTTCAATAACTAAAAATACTTAGAACTTCTGGAGATGTGAGTTCAACCCAGAAATTCTTTTCTTTCAGCAGATTTAAGAGCATTTCAGCATAAAAGACTTCACTATATATCTACTCTGAACAGATTTCAAGAATTTTGTGGGCCCATTTGAAAGAAGTCAGATTGAGACAGTAGTTGACAGAGTACCTAGTCCATTGTAAGTCAAATATCAATGAAACCTTTCCCTGAAGATTAAGTTTCACACTTGGTATAGCAGATGTTTATCCAGATATTGGTGTTGAAAAAACAGTTTCCTAGTTAAAGAAATTATTGATAAATTCTGCAAAAAAACCTCTGGTGTTGCCCCACTAAATTACCTTGGTAGTTTCAGATATTCTTGGAATGAAAAGTATTTCAGTGAGAGTTATTCACATTGCTTTTCATCTATGAATATATATGTCATGAATAAGAGTAACAATAGTCACAAAATATGTACAGATTCTTATTCAACAATCCCAAGAAGACAACAAAGTCTTATTTCATCTGGTTTTAAAAATGAACTTCAAGTGACTTCACACAAAAACACTGTGGTACAAAAAAGCAGCAGAATCAATCTCAAAGCAGATACATAGAAAAATGATTAAATCCAGGGACAAAAACTTAAAATTTAATTACTTGGAACACTGCTATACTAAGTACTAGATTTAGAAAATAAAAATATACAAAATTTAAAGTGTCCCTGCCAATGGCAGAGGGATTGGAACTAAATGATGTCTAAGGTCTCTTACAATCCAAACCATTCTATAATTACATAATGAATATTTCTTCTCATGTTTTTCACTATGCAAAAGAATCCTGATGCTCAGTATGTGTGCTATAAACAATCTAAAAGATACACTCCAATTTGATCTGCAGCCCAGTTCAGAAACACGTGTAAGATTTGCTATAGTACACATTGACTGGACTACTGATGTGGTTTAACTTGCGTTATTTACAAGTGGGGGAACTTGACAATAAGTAGAAACCAAATTACACAAGTTTATTACACCCTCCCTCTCACTTACACCAATGAGTGATTACAATGAGAGTTAAAATCATGGAATATTTAAAGAGATGGACACACAACAGCACTGCTGGTTCAGCACCCAGACCCACAACATACACCCCACATGCCAATGAGGGTACAGTGTGTGCAGACACAGCTTGCAAAGCACTGGCACAGGAGCACAGAGCCCTCCCTGTCTGCAGGCACACCTGCACGCGTGGCCGTGCCACTCGTGTGGGCCTCGGGCAGGGCAGCGCCACTGACACAGCACGCCCACCCCAGGAAATGATGGGCTCCTGGATCTGGCACTCAGTGAGCACCAAAGATCACACAGCTTCACAGGAACGTGGCCTTGCACTGTTTGCTAGGCTGCCGTTGATGCTTAGAGCCTCAGGTTAGCTAGAAACAGCTTTAGTCCACAGCTGGGTTCCATAATCTCACTTTTCCTTTCCCTTATTCTCTTCCTAAACAATCCAAACTACTTTACCTATATATAACACTGGACATGGGGAGTGTAGAGCAGGCACATGGCTACTTTGAATCACACAGAGTCAAATCAATTTGGAAGAAGTACTGCCCTTTTTGGAAATTATTCATGCCAGAAATCCAGAAGAATCCATAAGAATCTGGTAATTATAAGAATCTGAAAATTATCCACAGAATCCGTAACTTAGTCCTCCTCTAAGAAGGGAAATTACTGGGCAGTACTTGATTATCCACAGGAAAATTCTTGATTTAAAGATTTGCACGTGAGCAAATCCAGTTACGTGACTTATAAAAGGAGAGGAAACCAATTAAGGAAACCATATTAACATTAATATAGTCTGTTGATAGGTATCTATCCTCTTAAACATTCACTATTCTGAAGTTGTAACTTCAAGAATCTTGTATTGAAAAACTTTGGGATAGTATCTCTCAAATAGATTCCAGAGACCAGAGCTTTTTAAATTAGCTATTTAATTCATGTCTTTTTAAAATGCACTCCAGTAACACATTTGATCCTCACTTTTATGCTAAAACAAGGTACCATATCTTGGGCTCACAGCCAGCACACTGGGAGTTTTCTAGAAAATAAGGGTAATGCTTTTCAGAAGAAAGATTTCCAGCCAGCTAGTCTAGGGTTTATGAATCTGATGAGCTTCATTCAGAAATATTCATCCTTCACTGAACTAAAAAGGTCATTCATTTTTCAGCCCCATCAAATAACCAGCTGATTTTGTTATATTACCTACTGAACATTTCTGCTTCCCATCAGAAGAGCTAAACTTGCCATTGAAATGCAGGTACTCAGTAAAAATCAGACACATTGT
Source organism: Horornis vulcanius (assembly GCA_013401035.1). Taxonomy (NCBI): domain Eukaryota; kingdom Metazoa; phylum Chordata; class Aves; order Passeriformes; family Scotocercidae; genus Horornis; species Horornis vulcanius. The sequence goes on from VZUA01050403.1 coordinate 14,008, forward strand.
CTAATGAGTCAGTGCATGGCCCATTTCAGTTGATGCCCTGCCTACCACTTCACACACTGAAATGCAAGGCATTTTGTGCTGAATATATTCAAGAATATAATACACAATCAAATCTCAGTCTGATTCATGGCAATAATGGGAGCATCCTTTTTAGTCATTTCAATCAATCAATCTGCATATTAAAGAATCTTTTCAAGATTTTAACAGTGAAAAATCCCTGGGTGAAGACTCATGGCCCCTCAGGGTAGCACTTCAGAAGGCATATTCCAGTACCAAAGCCAAGCTTCTCTGTTCACATGCCAAAAATCAGGTATGTGGAAAGAAAAAGGGGATATGGAGGGGGTATAAGGGGTGGGCTGCCTCTGCCCTGTCTGAGGTTGACTTCCTGGTTTTCCTTCAGGGACTCCAGAAGGAGTATTGCCCCTGTTGTATGAACAGATTTTTCTATTACCAGGGCCAGCCTGAGCTGCTACTGAGGTGACTGCCAAGGCCATCACTTAACTGGACGAGGCTGCGATCCATTACTGAAACAAATATTGCAAGTGAACTTGATAGATCAGCTGTTTAGCTTGTTGCTTCCATTTCCCAAGCAGCTGCAGCTCTTCCCAAACACACTGTATTGATTTTCTGACAACAAATGTCACTATAGTGAAATCATGATGAAACAGCAGATAAGAAAGCAAAAGTGCCAGATCAGCAACACCAATTCCCACAGCACCTTAGAAATAATAGGAGTGTTCAGGAAGCCAACTGCTCTTATTAAAAAAAAAAAAAATCAATAAAAAAAATTTTTTGGAAATACAGGGCAAAATCCTGCTTTCCTTTTATGTGAAGGACCCTAGTTCAGTATACCAGGTCATACTAAATTTCTAGGACCAGAAGTGTTCCTGTGACCCTAAAAGCTCCATAGCAGGAAATTTGTAAACACTGCCCTTGCTGCCAGGGCACAGATTGCTGTAAAACTGCATGTGAGAACAACTATGAAACAATTGCCTGCCAGAGATGTTGCTAGGATGTGGCACAGTTCCAGGCTGGTGCAAGTTCTGGGGCATGTACTGCTCTGTGCTTGGCTGCAGAGCAAAGCATGCAACTTACAGGGGCATCCAGGGCAAGATGAAGTGTCAGTGACTGAAGCAAGCCAAACTCCAGGAACAAGGCAAGGCTAAAGCAAAATTCAACACACCTGGGAGCAATTATTTGGTATTTTCAATTCCATTTTGGGGTGGGAGAAGACAGACCTTAAATACTGCTCAGCCTAACAGAAGGGAAGAAGTGTTGTTACAATGCAATAAATATGCTTCATTAAAACAAGATGATACATCTATATAAAAAGTAAATGTGCCCCTCTTTACCTAGCCTCTCCTATAAATCCAAACTGTCACACCATACCTCAGGTCCCAGTCCTAGTTTTCACAAATTCATTTTGAGTCTGCTGCCTGAGAAGCTCTTGCCATTAGGTGTAAAAATCGAACTTATCTCCATTCTCATTCTTCAGATACCATGTCTTCAGTCGCCTGCTCATGCACCACTTGTTCCCTAAATGCTTCACATTAGCATAGAAATGCTTCCTCTAAATTACCTTAGTTCCCTTTTTTACTTAAGAGTGGTTTATGTGAAAATTAAACGTCTATGAGTTAAGACTATATTCTAATCCTAATGCAATAACACTTTCTACTGAGCATAGGTTTTTAAATTAAGAATATGTTACATCAATGAACAAAATTTACCCGTGTCTTACCATGTCCTGATCCTCCAGCCACTGAACAACCCTTTGTACCACTGGCCCTGTCCCTGAATGTGTTCATGACACAGGCCAAGCCTGGATAGTTGGAATGCAAATATATGCACAATTAGCAGCATTGCTGGACCATTTAAAAAATCTCCTGAAAACACATTAAGTGATTCACTGTATTTTTTATGGCTTTTTTTCTCACAGCCATTGGCTAGAAAATCTTGCTTATTCTCAGAGGATCAGGAGAGAAATCAAGAGCTCTTGGACACAGGCTCCCTATCAGGCACAGAGCCCTCTAGGCTGCTCATGGCTGTTTAAAGTCCTAATTGCCCCAATCTGGCATTGCCAGAAACCCCCAAAACTATCCAGTAGCAACATGACCTCTTCCACCCATCCTCACCACAGCTCCTTTCTGCAGAGAAGCTTCACTTAGAGAGAAATGTCACACATGGGCTCTGAGCTGCCTCTCCCAGGCCACACTGCCACTAGAAGAGCTCAGATTTAAAGGCTAAGTACATGAACAACGAAGGGGAATAGATCTGCATCTGTGATGTATCCAGTGGCCTGAAAAAATAGAGTTTTGTACATACATAATGATGCCAGTGTGCTGCATTTTTGTCACTACTACAATCCAGTAAATGCCAGAGATACATTACTTTCACTGAAGTACCAGAAAGCCAAGTTAGAAACATTAATAGCTTTGTATTATGAGGTATTTACTATTTGTGTTAGAATAACCATATTTATAAACACACTTTTTAGACAATAACATGGTCTACTGTGCCAAACATGTTATCATCTCCTCACTGCCACACTTGTTCATCAATCTCCAGAGTACCCAGCACAGCCTTGTACCAAAGGATGCCCAGTGTGGGTACAGGAAGTTTATTCACCATCTGGATATGATGGGACACTCCCCCTTCTCCCTCCAAGCCCACCCATTTAACACAGAACCAGAATGCCCACCATCAGCACCCTGCAAAGTGAGCCCTTTACACAAGTCACAGAAGAAATAAGAGTGGGCATCTTGATTTAGCTTCAATAACCTAATGCAGAAGAACTTCTGGAACACTTGAAATAATTGTCTTAATTATAGAACAGAAGTACCAACTAAATAGTTATAAGCGATTTTTTTAAACACAAACCATTTTAAATGCATCATCTGTCTGTGCATTCAGCTACCCTTTCTCTAAAATTACATTTAGATTTTTCATTTCTTCCATTTTGCCTTCCCACAGGGATAAACTCAGCAGCTACCCCAAGGGCTGCTACACGATGCCTTTATACCTACAGAAAGAAAATACAAGGCTTCCATATGGGAGTCATTTATGTCTATTGTTTTAACCAGGGGTTATGGCACATAGGGACACACATTCATGGTGCTCAGAGCAGTCAACAGGACTCCAGCTGTAAGCCCTCACACGTGCATTTTCTCAGCATCTCCTATACAGAGGCTGATAAGTGAAAATGAGGAGCCATTACAAGTTGCTGTACCAAGACCTGAAGCCTGCAGTGAGAAAAAGTCCATTGATTTTTTTTTTTAATATGATTTGAGGAATCTTAGTGTAGTTTACAGGCTATGCCACAGTCAAAGCCAGCAATTGTGAAATGTTAAACTTCCAAATAATTCTTCATTGAGATAGACATGACAAAGATAAATGGTCAGCTACCACTCAGAGCAAAGCACTTACCCAAATTATTCATTATGAAAGGACTAATTAAGCAAAAGGGAGCCTGATTACTGTTCTGAATGAGACAGGAGTGAGACAAAAGCTCACCTGTGCAGGAGGGATGAGAGGTAAGGGGAGGCATGTCCAGAAAGACAAAGAGAAACAGACACATTCTGTAATTTATCTGTGACTGCAGGCATGGGATAGGACCAGTAGGTACACTAAAATCTTCACATTGAAACCCAACAAGACATAAAAATGGCAATGAAATGCATAAATTTTTCAGTCAGTATGTGTGTGCAAGAAACCATCAGCTCTGAAGCCTCTCCTCATGTGTAGATTTGCCCGAGCATGGCGCGTCCCCGAAGAGGCGTGCTCAGGTACCCCGAGCACAGAGGAGAAGGTGCCAGCAGGGGCACAGCAGTACCACACAGCCCACGGCACAGACAGGAGCCAAAGGCCCCTACAGCAGCAGAGCACCCCCCGAGCCTGAACCCCACACCCCCCAGTCCAGCCCAACAACAGAGGCACTTTTAACACGTCCCCAGATGAGTTTTCTGCAAGCCCCCCCGGAGCCGTGTTCCCACCAACAGCAGGCTGCTGGTGCTCATCTCCAGCACAGTTCAGCAGACAGCGCTCCCGAAGCGGCTCCTCCCTCACAGCCAAGCCTGGCTGAAGGGGTGTCCCAGGACTACCGCCACCCTCCCAGCGCAGCCGCCCCGCCGTGGCTCACCTCATCACCTCCGCCCGCCCGCCCGCCGCTCCTGCACGGTGCACAGCCGCCTGCGCCACTCCCGAGTGGGGCTCCTTGCTCCAGCGCTCTCGAGAGCCTCCTTCATCCCAGCTGGTGCTCTTCCATGTGTTTCATCTTTACACTGAAACTCGCCTAAGCACAGCAGCCCCCCCCCAACTTCTCCCTGTTGGAAAATATACCGATTTTCCTGCGGTTTTGGCAACATCCACACAAGGCCTCAGCCCTGGAAAGGGCTTTAGCTCAGGCATCGTCCAGCAGGGTCCTAGGGGAGCACAGGCACTCAGAGCCTGCAGCAGCCCTTCCCATCCAAGGTGCTTCTGGCAAAGCCACAGCATCCCCCAGAGCAGCTCCCCTCCTGCATTTATCCTCCCTGGAGCCCACACTCCCCCAGGAGAGCTCCTGCCACAGCCAAGCCACCCCTGGGAGCACATGGCAACCCTCTGGCCCGGGAGGGCACAGGCAGAAATAACAAGGCACAGAGCAGACCTCGACTTCCATCTCCTTTTGCCAAGAAACAGTCACCTGTCTGTGATGGGAAAAGGCTGAGCAGCACAACCTGCTAACAACTTTCAGGTGTCCCTTGTCTGTATCAGCTTCATTAACATTCCTTATTAACACCTGTGGGGCACCACCTGCCAAAAGGCAGCAGCTGCCTCTCAGCTGTGGCATCAAATACCACATTTCCCACTTAAAGTAAAATAGAGGGAGGGAGGCTTATGTGTGTCTAAGTTGTGTCCTGCGATGAGGGTTTCTGGGTTAAAATAACACAGCAGGTATTCTCTGGGCAGTAGCAACAACACTGTACTTTTATACTGTGTATTTTTACCTCTGCTCAGCATGAAAGAACATGTAATTAGGGACCAGATGTTAAGCTCTAACAGAACCAAAGTGTTACGGTCAGCATGGGTTGCTGTGTGCTCATTCCTGTAGAGGAGCAGAGAAGCACAAGGAAATGTTTTCCACCACTTACTCGTTACCTCTGTCTCTCTTTGAGCCAGGTGTCCTTCACTGCTGACAGCTGTGGCCATTTGTGGTGGAGCTACAGACAGTGAAGCAGGTGGAAAGCACCAAGGAAGTCAGCAGACTTTACCCCCAAACCCTGCTCTGGCAGTCAGAGGTTTCTCACTGCTTCCTGAGCTGAAAGACTCTCAGTGCCTCCAACCACCCCTCTATGGCACTGGCAGGGTCTGAAGTAGCCATCACATCAGAGAACCATTTAGGTTCTAAAGACCCTTTATGATATCAAGTCCAACCATTAACCCAGCCCTAAGCCGTGTCCCTAAGCACCACACCCACACGTCTTTTCAATACCTTCAGAGTGGGGGACTGCACCACTTCCCTGAGCAGCCTGTTCCACTGCTTGGCAAGCCTTTCAAAGTGATGAAATTTTTCCAAATATCCAATCTAAATCTTCATTAATGCAACTTGAGTCCATTTCCTCACTTTCTATCCCTTGTTACTTGGGAAAAGAGAGGTCAAGCAGATATAAGTTGTTCTGAAGAACAACACAGGTCACCACTCAACCAACTAAGTTCATGCACCTGAAAGCATCTGCTGAGTGTGCAAAGTGTCTGTTTTTAGTAAATTGACTGAATAATTGAGATCTGAAGGGCAGATCCCAGACCAGTACAGCAAACATACATAGGAACCACCAGTGGCAAATAAGCAAGTAATGAAGGCTGCCAAGTGTGATTCTCAAAGTTACATAAACACCAAATATGTCACTTTTCCATTTTATGTCTCCCATGATAAACTGTTATGAGACTTGCACATGGCTTGAAACAGATAATTGTTGATAACCCTGACTGGTGGGAGAAGGAACCATCTGGCAGATGGAAAACAAGAAGGTGCCAAGAATTTAGCAGACTAGGGGCCTGCGAATTTATGCAAAGAGGTCTGCAGAGAGGAATATTTAGACAAAAGTTCAGCAACTCTGTTTCTATCTATACACAAAACAAATTGGAACAACAAAACTATCCAAATAATTATGAAAATTATTCCTGTTTGAAATTCATCTTCAAACTGTGAGGAAAATCAGTGAATCTAAAACTGTGAATATAGAAGTGAGGAATTCTCTCTGCAAATCATGATTAATCACAAATGGTTACAGGACATAGCATCACATTTCATCTTCTGTCCTTCAGGTTTCCATCCTCTCTGCTTTTAACATGCAAATGCCTTTATTCATCCTCTCCTGACCTTGCTGCATTGTATCATTTGTTTCTTTCAATTTTCCTTCACAGTATTTCTTTCTTCCTATAGCAGAGAAAGAGCAACTTCTGATAAGCCCCGCTTTGTATTCCTTTCCTCTCTTCTGAGGGAATTTCTTCTGCCTCTGCTCTCCTCTTTATCCCTCCTGGGTAGAACAAGGGATATTGCTGGGTGCAGCGTTCTAATTATGAATCCACATTTTTCCACTGAGATCACTACTCCTTAGCCACTTTTCTGCTGACCCTTTGCAACAGCTGAGCTGCAGCCAACATCTCCTGAAGTTAAACGGAAGTGAGGACATGATCCATGTCAGTAGTCACAGGAAAAGCACAATATTAATAAACTTATGTAACATATTTAGTGATTTTGGGGCTGGTTTTGCTGAAGCATCATGGATCACCACAAGGAGCCCACAGCACTGAGGTTGGCCAGGGACACTGTGCAGTCTCTGTCTTTGCAGGCTTACAAGCTCCACCAAGATAAAACCTGGAGCAACCTAGTTTGATCTCATAAGGTGACCCTGCTTTGAGCAATAGTTTGGACCAGAAACTCCCATAGGCCCCCTCCAATACAATTTTATGAGGCCATGATTTCCAGAGGCACCCTGAAATCTAACTCCCACTGACTCTTGCATAATATTCCAATTCCAATGAAAATGGCACATGCAGATATTCTTGAAAATCCAACTTAAAGCTTACTAGAATCTTCAAATTTTTTAGTATTGTGTCTGTAGAGCCCCTTCCAATTAGCAACTTCTACTTCAATTGATGCTGTGACAAAGGTGTCAGGAGGCAAGTCCTCCCTTGATCAGGCTGCTTCCCTAATAATTTTTCATTTGGGGAGTTCTGGCAACCACATTTTCATCTTGTTTTTCAGTATGAATGTCCTAGTTCCATTCAAATCCCCTCAGAATAAAGACATTATATCTAGAAGTTTGCAGTACCTCATACTAAAAGACCTGCAGGCTGTGCTGGCTACTCACCAATTTTTCTGAGGAATGAAGAAATGGTAACCCACCACTCGACCTCAATTCCCTTCCCATCACCCTGTCTATAACAAGCACATTCCTGTCTCAGAACTGCAGTGGACACCAGAGAGCTTACCCACACCAGTTGGTGTAAATGGGTCTCTCCCATGCAGAATTTTCTTCTGTAAAGAAGTATGCCATATTTTTTTACACACATTTTACAGCTCTGTGTTTCACTGCAGAAGCATATGATTCTTTAATCCCAGTTCTCCCATTTTCAAGCCCATTATATTATGAATTTTTTTCATAGCTTTCACGGTGTTGATCTGTGTGAGGAATGCCAGTTCTTCATGGACCAAGGGAAGATGGCACACCTTACATTTTGCACTGATTCTCACTGAATTTGCATTGACTGAGACCCTGCACAGTCAATAATGCAGGCCCACTCTTGTGTTCCTTTCATAACCTCATGACGCAGGGAGTCCCGAGCTGCAAATTAAAATAAATACAAGGAAATTTTCCAACTTGCAAATATAAAGCAGTCTGTGTTGTACCAATTCTATGCATTTTCTTTGCAGAAATGATAACTTACATGAAGAATCATGGATGTTATGACAGCCAAGAGCTGTTATTTAGACACATTAATAGAACTCATTTGTTGTCAGGGAATCCAAAAAAAACTTAATTTTTTTTACTTTAAATGTGTGCAATATAATGAGTTTTGCTGAAAAACTCTTAGTAACTCTTAATAACTTGTTATTCTATGTATTCTTTAATTATAAAACGTGCACATTTTTCTAAGATCTTGTTCAGGATCTCTGATACAAAATGCAAAGCCTATGTACTGACTGCCAGGACAACTAGCAGAAAGCACTGACAGTTGAAGTCAGATACATCAATGGCAAGCAGTTTCACACTCACTTAGAGCCTCCAAATTAAATCTGCTTACCTTATTCATGTGCATAATTCCAGCAGAGTCATATTTATACAACACCCTTAACTGAAATGGCAGTAGAATGAGAACATTTCTGATCCATTCAATGAAGTAACATAACACAGGCAGCATTTGCCCCATTTGCCTGTTCCTGTAAAGCAGCCCCACACAACTGGGCACAGCTGGCATTTGCCTCTCCAAAGGGACTCGTGCCTGCATTTATGGGATGCACGGGAGCAAAGCTGGAACACCAACTCTGAGACCACCTGTGCAGTGTGCAGAGGCTCACATTAAACACCTTTCATTTTCAACACACCACTAGCAATCAAAAATGAAGGGGGAAATTACCTCACTGCTCTTCTCATGGCCTACAGGATGAGAAGCACTGGTTTCAGGATTGCTTATAATCATCTGTATTTCACCTCTAAAGACCCAAGTCCTAATCATAATGGTAATACAAGGTTTGTGGGTTTAAATTATGTTCCTCTTTCCAGCCATAGCATGAAGTTTAATGTCTTACAAATTACAAGGTGACTGGAAAAATAAGGGACTTCCTCCTTTTGTTAAGAAAGAATGAAAGATACCTGATCTAACATTTTTTTCATTGTCAGGTCCAAGGTTAGCAGCAGCAGCTTGCACACTTTTACACATCTTGTGGTTTAGTTGAGTCAGTGGAAGACAGAGGGTTTTCCTGTTTTCATGCACTGAATGATCATTGCAATTTACCACACCTGTTTGATGTTCTGGCTTTGTTCACAGCAGAAAGCAACTCGTGGTTGCCCACTGGCCTTTCTCTTCCATCAAACCAACACGCCAAGTCTTCAGAACCATCTCCCTCCCATGCAACTGAGTGTACCTTGTACCTTGTTT
>VZUA01050411.1:2839-21216 GCA_013401035.1 Horornis vulcanius
AAATCAAACTTCCTCTTTTCCCGCTCCAATTCTGCTGTGGTGTCTGCATCTTTCTTGTGATGGTAGTGCATCACTTGTGCACTACATGCTACCCAAGGTCATCTTTCCCAATAGCTTTATCTGCACAAGCTGAAGGCCAGAATTATCAGAGCTCAAGCAGGGACACGTGGTTCTACAGGGCAGCACATCAGGAGCTTCAGCCAGCTGGTAGCTGCACACACAAACAGCCACACAGCCTGCAGAATACCCAGAGGTATGATGCAGGTGTCTGGGAATGGGTCACAGAGGTTTCTGGGTTTAGAGTGCTTCTGAAGATTGCTCTAAGCAGGGCTGATATCACTGAACTCACTCACAGGTCTGCCCTGGTGCAGAAGCTTGAGTGATACCTTGAAATCACAGGTACCTGCATGCCTTCAAAATAAAGTGTTTAGGACAATATTATGATGTGTAAGAAAGAATAAAGGCCCTTTTAATAATGTGTTCTCCAGTTGGTGTTATTTAGCACAAATAGTGCTAGCTAGCATACCATAAACTGTGATATATCCCCACGAGTGCTGCAGAGGAGAATGTCTCCCAGAGCACTATCATTACTTAAATGAAAGGCACAGTCAGCATTCTAAAAAGGGAGCCTTGAGATTTGAGAAGAAAACAAGAAATGTAACCTGTAGATGCTAAATGTTTACATCTCTTACTTTTCATCTAAAAAGTTCATTTGTAGAACCCCTCAAATCTTTCTGCTGCATGTTAAAGGATTAAAAAGAGTTAGAGAGGAGAAATTAAGGAAATAAATATGATGGTCCTTTCTTCTTTTTCATTCCTCCTGACAAAATACAGCTGAAACCCTCAGTAGTAATAATGGGTGAGATATTAATAGTTTGATTTTTTCTGTTCTGGCAATTGTAGAGCTGCAGTGCTGTTTGTTTCCACCTGACAGGTGCTGCAAGCAGCATCTAGTATAAAACTGGAGGATTTCTCTCAACACAGTCCTTCAAGAAGTGAGGCATCTTCACCTGCCTCTGACTTAGAAAAGCGGCACTCCTGAGCATCTGGAAGGCTACACACTACAATGAGCATGTCAACAGCATGTAGACCTGCCTTAGCAGCAGGAGAGAACAGAGGTGCTGCACGCTCCCAGCAGCACATCCTCAATGACTGCTGGGCTGGATGCTCGGATCCAGCACAGGCTTCTCAATTGCCTGCAAAAGCAGCTTTGTTTGAGCACGCTACAGCAGCCTACCCACACGGTGACAAACACACAGGAAACTGACACAACTCTATGACACAGGAAAGGGCAAAATCTGGACAACCCCACCAAAAGACAAGAGGAGTGTTCTTGTAGAAGCAAAGGAGAAGACTCAGCACAATTAACACAAGATGCGTTACCACGTCTTTCATAGGTCAGGCGAAAGGGGCAATAACAATTAATTTATCTGGCTAATGTTTAATAGCCAGATATTTAATATTAATTTTTAATATCACTTTATGAAAGGCACTACAAAGACTCACTGAGTGCCATGTGAAAGTCCTGTTGGGATAAACCTTTTAAAATCTGTGTTGTGTGCCTAAATCTTTGTTGCAGTCCCAGCAGGCCAAGTACCCAAACAGTATTGTCATCTTGCTCTACAAAAAAAAAGTAAAACTCTGCAAGAGTTCCAAGACCACAAAACAAATTCCACTATGAAATAATATCACCTTTCTCACTGCATCTTTTCCTAGAAATAATTCATAGAAATTATCAAAATATACATGTTTAGATTCACCCTTGATGCAACACTACCAAATCTGTCAGCAACAAAATTATATCAGGTGTGATTTTGGCCCCAGGGCAGCATTCAAGAAAATTTCAGTGCATTGAGGCTTAAATGCACCAAGAGGAAAAACAACCAATCAGCTCCAGAAATTCCAGGGATGCCTTCATCTCTGTGTTTTCCCTGGTTTTTTTATAGAATTTTGTTACGTATGAGTTACAAATGTGGGAAAACATTAAAGTTGAGCCAACTACAAAATAAGCTAATATCTTGTGTTTTCTAAAAAATGCAAGCCTAATTAGAGTTTAGGTAATTAAAGCTTTCACAGTTATAAAAAATACAATACATTCATTTATGCAAATCTGCCACTGAGTTGATTTCAGTAAAATACCATGTAATGTGCATAACGTCAGAATTTTGCTTACAATTGAAACGTCTGCAAAGCAAGTTCTCTTCCTAAATTTCAGGCACATGCACTGTAATTCTCTTGCATTATGGATTTAAAACTCAGATTGCTTTGTCTTCATTTAAAAATGATTAGCAGTTTACATCGGATTTATGTGCTGGCATAGCCTTTGTATCATTGAACAACTACAAGCTGATTTACAAAAGCCCAGATACACTATGTGTATATCTATGTAACTACAAAGTAATATGTGATGGCAGGCATAACCAGCAGACATAATTTATAATTAAGTGATTAGCAATATAAGCCACTATTATTAATTAATGTGTAATGCTGACATTGTGCTTGGGGCTGTATAAACTACAAGTGTAAGGCAATCTCTGCCTTGGAGTGGCAAGAGGCTAAAATGACAGGCGACGTCTCCCAGTCCCACAGCTTCTGGAGAGCTGGGAGGAGGCAGGACCCTGCAGGAGTCCTGAAGCCAGTTCAGCACAGCTGGAGTGGCTCAGCCAGACACAGGCCACTGCAGGCTGCCACAGCCACCAACACCTCTGAAATTACAGCAGTGGCAAAAGCTGAGACTCCTTTTCCCTAATCCAAAAGCAATCAAGACCTACACCAAACACATAAAGGCTCTCCAGTCTTTGTAACCCTGGAAAAAATGCAGTAAAAATACAGAGAAAGGCAATCCTGGTGGTTTTGCCCCTTGTTTGCTGGGGAGCAAGTGGGGAGAAGCCTCTCTGGGAGCTGCACTGATGACTTTTTTTCCTCCACTCTCTCACTCCACAGAGTTGAGATGAGCTCTTGAAAGCAAAAACCTGACCATGCTTCCTGAAAGATCAAGAAAGATTCACAGCATATAAGATCCCCCCGAAACCACAACAGCCAGTTCTCATTAAAAAAAACCTAATGCACATCTGCACAGAAAAATAGAAGTGAGGAAGGAGGTTCAGAAACACAGTCTGATAAGTGGGATGCCACAACCAGAGAAGTTAATCAGGATACATAGGAGCACAAGAACAGTCACCGAATATTTGAAGGAAACTTGATTTTCCAGTTAGAGCACATATTTGGGTTTGATCCTTTCTCTCCAATTTAGATAGAGTTTTTAACAGAAGCAGCACATAAGAGAGCTATTTCTAGTTCACAGCACTCACAATATTGCTCTGGAAGTAGCCACATTTCCTTGAATTCAGAAGGCCAAAAGATATGAAACTTCTTGCCACAAATCAGTACAGCTCTAATAATGGTAAACACCCAAAAAGGAATAAATATCCTTTTCCATAAAGAAAGGTTGAGAGAAATTTTAATACCTGCCCTATGAATTAGCCAGGTGAAGTTTGCAGTAACTAAAATTGGGGTTGACATTTTTTGGGGGGGAATTAGACTTTGAAAAATAGATCTAATAGATACTGTCATTAGTTTTGAAAATCCTCTGCTTCTTTCATGCTCAGCAATCTAAATGGGAAAAAATCCAACCTGGAGGTGTCCTTCATCATTATTTACATAGAGCCTTACCTGCTCTTTTGTTGATAAACGGAGAAGCTGTATTTGCAGCAAAATAATGATAATATACAGCTGCATGGGCAGATTACGAAAAGCCCAGCAACCGGACAATTATTTACTGTGCCACTGTAAGACAGGCACTAACTTTCTTCACATCAACAAGTTTTAAAACTGTCACGCAGCTTTTAATTGCCATTAATAAGGTAGAGATAAAGCCCTCTGGGTCTTAATCCCATCATCGTGGTGTCGCAAGTTAATGATATGTTAGCCAGTGCTTTGTATCACCAGCTTACAGAAGGGTCAGGGGGAACATTTCATCCTAGGCCATCAAGACTGTATTCCATGGGTAACCTCTAACCTGTTGGGGCTGTCAATCAATGAGCACTGTGCATGAACACCATGCTCCTGGTAAATCTTCTTTCACACCTAAGAGTTTTGTCAGTCATCATCCATTATTAACAATTCTTTCAGTTGCTACACCTAGACTTCAGTTGCCAGATCTTTTTAGGACAGCAGAGGGTGATGGGCTATTGATCTTATCTCAGAGAATTAGGGATCTACTCATGATTTTGGCTAGCTGATGGCACTGTAAAAGGTAGAAGATTGTTTGGCTTGCTTTGAAGGACCTCAGAAGGTTACAAGAACACAAGAACTGTAAGAAACCTGTAAAATATTGAAGGGGCTATCAAGGAAACAGCTTCAGATGAATTTAGCTAAGAGATGAACTGGGATCATGAAAGTCAGGTCATGGAAAGTAGCTGGGCCCCAGTAATGAGCAGGACCTCTAAAAGGTATTGTCACACAGATAATAGAGATCTGCATCCAACCTACCACAAGATTCATTGGCACTTTGATCAGATCTATGCCTCCTGTATAGGTAAGGGCAAACAAAGAATCCAAAGGAAAGGCCATTTTCCCTAGCTTACTATTGAAGTCTTTTTACAGAAAAAATACTCTGGAGACCAGGGGCTCTGTTGAATAGTTTTACATAGGAAATAGGACTGGAAGAGTCCTCCCAGGTCATCCCCTGCTACATCTGACACATCATATCTCATTGATATCGCAACATCACAATCTCATTGATAAATTTCTCAAGTTTTTTCTTGAAACCAGGTAGTTTTCTTGCCCCTGTGACTCCTATTGGAAAGCTGCTCCAAAACTTCACATTATTAAAACCTTCATCCCTTTTCCAAAGAACATTTATTCAGTTGGTTCCTATCAATTGTTCCTATGACATTCAATACACCCTTAATTTAACCAGTTCTCTCTCACCACTTACCCTGATAATATATTTATAGAGAGAAATACACCTCTATTCAGTTTTAGTTTTGCTAAACTAAAGACACAGTCCCCCATTTCCTATCTCAATTTAATTTCCCTTCTTCTGGAGTCTGTCTTTTTTTGGATGTCCCCAGTGCCTTGTACAAAAGTAGTCAGGAATCCCACATGTTTCCTGGATATGCTTCCCCTGATGCAACATCCAGGAGAACATCTCAGGGAATACTTCCCTTCCCTGCTGTTGTAGAGCCCCAGCATTTGTTAATCATTGGGAGATTCAGCAAAACAGTTCTCTCTTACTTCCAGCTGATGAGCCTCCTGCTCAGAGCAAAAAAACATCTGCATGACCTTGTGGTTTATTAGTACTTCATTTTATCCGTTTTCCATTTCTCCTGTTGTCAGGGTCAGTCCTGCTCTGAACTGTCAAGGCCTCTCAGATCACTGTCTCTTTATAGACTTTGTATTTGCACAGATTTTCTGCTGTGACTACAAATACAAGTGTTCAGATAGGTCAAAAACTGATCATTAATAAACTTTGCTAGTTACTGTTCTTGTTCCTTCGCAGTTCTTTTAGCTCAGTCTTCAGCAATCTTTCCTTAGCCATTTTTTTACATTTATTGTGCCATATCTTCTCCAGCCCAAATTGTTTTCTTCCGTATATCATTGCATTAAACATTTTACAGAAATCTTGATGAACTAGAACTACGGTATTTCTCTTGGTCACAAACTCAGGGAAATCTATCATAGCAATGTAGCACAATTTATCTTTGGTAGGTATCTATTGCTACAGCATTCATTAATTAATCTTTCTTCCAACACATCGACAAAGTTCATTGTCCATGTATTATAATGCCAAAAAAAGTCAGATGCCCCTAATAACACTCTGCTAGAAACAAAGAGCTTAAAAACTTAGTGACATTACTTCATGCAAAAAAAGACAGAAGAACCAACCAGCCTTGGAACATGAATCATTATGTAAACCCATAACAATAAGATCATTTATAGCGATTGAAAAAATTTGCCATCTCAGAATTATGACACTACTTATCTAGAATCAAAATAAGTTGAAACTTCCCACCAGCCTTTGATATGTTTTGAAGTTTATGGCAGGAAGTATCATTGGTCACTGTTGTTGGGCTAAGAAAGCACATTTTAGTTGCATACAGAAGCTTGCCCTGGAGTGTGCAATGAAAGTATAGCAAAATTTACTGTGTTGTCCTAAATTATCTTTAACTTTCCCTCAGCAAATCCCAGGTGCCAGCCCCTCTCTAGTTATGACCTTGTGTTCTGCAGGACAGTAACTTCAAAATTACAAACATGCGCTGGGCCCATGCTGCTATGGGCCTTTTCAGTCTGCTGCTCATGATGTTAATGGAAGCATAATAATATGGACAACTGGCTGAAAATTACATTCCTTTGTGAACTCCACTGTCTCACCAGGTCAATTTAATTATTCAGACAAGATTAACAAAGAGAGGAAAAGTCCCATCACTAGACCCCAAACCATGTACCAACCACATTCTTCTGTCAGGAGAGAGGATGACTTTGAATAAAACAGAGCGGAGAGACTTACATGGGACTTTGGATGTCCTTCATGACATTGGGTAAATCATTTGAGCACTTCATGCCTCAGTTTCCCCACCTGTAAAGTCTCCATCATGATAGTACACATAATCACAGACTCATTCTGAGACTTAGATCCTTAGGTAAGAGTTGCTAGAAACTATTATTGACTCAGTAAGTATGTTAAGAAGCAACAATTCGGATTTTCAGCTGAATCAGTAAGGCTGCCCCTCATATAAAGCTCTCAGCATAGTAGTTCTTAAGGGTTTAAAGAGCCTGAGTACAGCCTTGTTGAGGTAGCTTGGAAAAACAGCAATGTGCCCAAATAGTTAAGTGTTGACACACTTGTCACTGGAAGCCAGTAGATTTAGGTGAACATGAAGGTGACAGCAGACAGATACCTCAAACCCTGACAGAACTACATGGTAGAAAATGTTTTAGTTAAGATCTGGCATTTGCCTACAGGCCCAACACTATGAAATGCAGGGCACCGTTTCTATGACAGCCATTCACCTAACCCTCAGTACCAATTCACTCAAAGCTCCCTGAACAGTCTAAAACATTATCCTTACAGCTATACAATTTCTTTATTAAACTTCTCACACCTGAGCTTGTATGAAATCCAAGAGAAGTCACCAAAAGCTCGGCACCTGCAGACCTGTGCAACATGTTTGACTGTCTTTCTGCTCGGTGTGCATAACTCCTGTTGTCCAGGCTTCCCTAGAGAAAGAGGACAAGAGGAAAGTTCAGTGTTTCCTCAACAATTTGCAAGAATATCTGAATCAAAAAAATGAAGTTTTGTCATTTGCATGGCAAAGAGAGCAGGGAAAGAGAGGAAGTATTGTTAGGTATTGGTAATGTAAAAACATAAGTATGCTGTTATTTATGTAATTAGTTATTGCTTTCATTATGGGTGCAGTCTTAATGGTTATAGTATTTATGTATAATTACCTTAATATTCACTGAAATTTCCAAGTAGCTCCCTAATTAACTGTCTCAAATATATAATTACATTGCATCTTTACGCAAGACTTGCCTAATTAATGTAGTTACACCACTTCTTTGTGAATGTGCATTATTAAATGCTCTTCGCATCATTCTTCTGACTTCTTGTAATTCACTCTTTACAAAAATTAAGACCCTGAATTAGAAACCTTCATGAGCAACCAGCTCCAAAAGCAAGCGCCAGATGATCTTTTCTTAACAAAAAACAAATCTTACTAAGCCTCATTACCACCCCTTTTAACAAAAGCTTTCCATCTGGATCTGAAAGAAGTCCCAGGTACCATTGTCTTTTAAGAGGGCATAGAAAACATGTTATACATACATTTAAAGAGAAGAAGACTCTGCTGCCATCAAGGGTCCAAACTCCTGGACTTCTAACTCATCCAACAAGCCCATCTAGAAAAGGGATCAGGTGAGTGCTTGATAGCACCCCAATCACTTGACAGCATCAGGTGGCACTTTCAAAACACAAAAACATAACGAGATTTTGGGAGACTGTCATTATCCTCCAAAACCATGTGCGACATGGTTTAAATCAAGAACTTTGAAATCCTTTTTCCCAAGTGTTCCACCTCTGTGCTTAGCACACTGCAAGCCATCTGAATTGCCTTGCATGTCACAAGTTACCAGTGTCTCACAGCTTGGGGGCTCTTCTCTTGAATTCAGCTCCCAGCTCCATGGGTAAAGGACTGGATGCCACCATTGACCAACAATGCATGTGAAGGGAACGTTTCTGCTATGAAGAATTTAATTGCGTTTGTAGATTGAATTCCTCTGATCCTGTGCATCCTGGGCAGCCCAGGAAAAAGATTAAAAATTCTGGGACCTTTTCCTGTGGCAAGGTTTTTCTCAGGGGTCATTTATGCTCGTGTTCAGTTGAGGACATTACCAAGGTACTGAAGTGACAGAGAGGTTAGGCCAGACACGGTTTCCCTAACCAGGAGTAGATGCACTGGGAAGTAGCAGAGCGAGCCATGGGTCAAACTTTGGATACACTGCAGGCAGAGAACCTAGCTGGCAGTAAGAACATGACAAGCCTTACCATGTCCTCCAGTAGCAATGGATTCAACCTTGTTCAGCTTGTTCAAAGGCAGCACATTTTTCACACCCTGTGTCTTTTGAAGAACAATAGGGTATTCACCACGTTTTCCAAGTATGTATGTACTAGTTAAAGAGTTACTCCAACAGTTGGGATTTGGAGAAAAACTCCCCAAGTGTATTTGTTGACACAAGTGCTTCAGCAAGTGACATCCACCTGTAAAGTGAGTGAAGTGGAGAAAGAAATGTTCTTCAAGGACATTTACTCAGAAAATGTTCACTTGCAGAACTGAGGGGAACGGTGACAGAACTATGACAAAGATAGTTGCTGTCAGTTCCAAATAACCTGGTTTTTACATTAGTTATCCCTTTCCAACGTGAAATTTGACTTGACACATATTCATAGCAATTAAATCTCAGAGGTAAATTGGCAAAACCTCTGGAGCTTAGGACCCAAGCTCATACGTATTTACCTTTGCAAAGTTTTCAGCCACGGGCTGTCTAATACAAGCATTACAGGTATGTAAAACTAAGCAGCCCATCCAATTGCAACTCCAGGCACAGTCACTACATACTAGCACCAGGATATACCACACAAAAACTATGCCATACAGGAAGAGAACCTGACCCTGATAAGTCTGCTTGGATATAGATATAATTACTTTGGTAAAGAAAGAGTTGGCATGGCTGTTTTATGAGGCAGGCTGATATTTTCAAGAGTAGAAATAGATAATTAGTCACCTTAATAGATAAGCTGACTTTCAGAAGTTAGAATAAGAGGTGCTGTGTGCATCTTAAAATATCCTGCCCTACACCTGTGTATTTTGGCCATTTAATAAGTACATCTTGTTTTTCTATAGAAGTCTATAGTCCTAAACTACTTATCAAACAAACCTGTGCCTTAACAGGTTCAAGCACTGAACAAATATTAAATCGACCATTGCCAGCAAATTGTTGCTGTTTTAACAGAGCCTTTGGCTTTTCAAAATAGCAGATGCCAACTCATACCCTGAATGGATACAATAATTAGGCCCTTTGTATAGCAGTATTTTAGATAGATGTTTAACGTATCGGTCGAATGTGTTTCAGCAAGAGTGTGACACGCGCACGGAAAATGTGCTATCATTCCAATGTGGGGTTTTTCCACTTGTCTTTTATTTTCAGTCCTGTAGTACACAAAGAGTTACTGAAATAGCCAGCCATACAACATCTGGGAGAAAAAAAACACACACAGGAAAATGCAGCAGAAGGGCAAGATTCATGAAAACAGGAAACATTAAGAGGAGAGTGAAAATATGTCAAAACAAAGGAGGTAATAGACTGTCAAAACGAATGAGTTCACCAATCGGCAGAAGTTCCTCAAGAGCCTTCAGAGACCAGCCAGGTGACGTCTGCCACTCCTGACACAACAGGACAGCAACCTTTTTAACCTCCATTTTGCACACATACGAAGGATGGTGGTCTGCCTATAGCCATGCTCATTCCACACAAAGATCCATTTTCTAAGCCTGTGCCTCTGATAGGAAACAGTAGCATTTAAAGAGTACTGCTAACAGCAAATTCAGATGGCCACAGGTGCCCAGCATAGGTGTTTGGACCTAGGTAAAACACCATTTACAACATGCACATTGCAGAGCCCTTTTGCTTCCGACTGTGGCCATACCCTTTTCAACAGTGTTGGCACAAATAGCCTTTTATTTGCCCAAAGTTTTGCTAGTGTTCCTTGCCTTCCAGGCACACAAGAGTACTCATTTGCATCCTTCATCTTCCCTCGTGTTTCCATTCAGAACAGTTTAGTCACTCACTCAGATGCTGTTGATAATAGTCTGTGCATTGGGATAGCTTCACAACAGAATAAAAAGTAGTAAATGCCCAAAAGTGAGCAGCCCTCACTCAGACTGCGCACTGTTCACCCAAGCCCAGGCAATGTTTCATTGACAAATACAAGTGTAGAAATCAGGACATGGTGCAACATGAGGAGCTGTGAAAGCAGAGGCCATTCTGCAAGAGATTACACAGACTTTAAAGCCTGTCAAAGGAAATCTCCCCCCGCCTTTCTGAGGGGACCCTCAGATAGAGGGAGCCTTTGTAAGACATCATCAGCCCTTGAATCTCTATAACTTTAGACAGAAAAGCAGCCAGGTATCATCTGTACAAAGACAAGTTCCTTGTGTGGATTTTCTCAGTCTTCTTATCACAAAACTATCTAGGAGGATTTCGACTGAGGAGATGAGGTATCTCAATGCTTTGTAACAAACCAATTCCTAGCCTGTGAGAAATGAAGGATGTGAAGGCAATTTAAAAAACAAAAAAAAAAAAGACCAAAAAACCCCACAAAAAAACACAGTTCAGTGTAGCCTCACCCATTGGCTTTCTTTATCACTTGCAACAGATATGTGGGCTCTACCCATTTCACAGTATTTCCCTCACACACAAAGGCCATTTAGATGCGTAACTCCTGTTGACTTTCAAAAGAGAGTAAGCACTTAAATGCAATTGTGCCTTCAAAAATCTCCCCCTAGTGACACAGCAGTAAAATTAAGCCTTAAGACTTGCAATAAAATGTGTTCACCAGTGCCCTATGAAACACCCCAAATAAAAAACACACTTGATCATGGGAATGAAAGCAGTGCATGGAACAGAGCATTACTTCTGCTTTTGACCATAACTAGCCTTCTGTCTTCACTGACAGGAAGGAGAAATGATCCTGGCCCAGGATTTCTCCTGCCTAGTACAAGGGGCACCATCAGTTGGGCCTCACTTCTCCCCAGGGCCATGATTCTCCTTCCCCTCTGACACTGGGGAGGAGTGGGGAAAACTTGGGACCAAAGCCACAGTGGGCCATGGGCACTGAGGAAAGGCTGAAGGACAAAGAGGACAAGATGGACACTGGCAGCTGTACGACAGATGTTCTGGCCTAAAAAATCCATCAGCTTCAGTCCCAAAAGCTGCCATCTGAAGGGTACACCATCTCCATGAACCTGTATCAATACATGGCCCCTAAAAAGACTACAGGAGATAGGTTTTTTGGAATAGCTGCCCTTCCAGAGGCAATGTAAACAGCTGGTAGATGCCAGCCTTGGCAAGAGGTGTGTCTCCAGTTTATCTCCTTGGAAATTGTGAGCTTGAGCTCTCCCTCTAGCATTGCAACTACACTGCCATTGCCATGGGCGTTTCATTCAACTTCGAAAAATGTTGAAGACTTTCACAATCTCCAATTCTGGCTTCAAAAATACTCAAAAATCCTGCGCTGTACACTCAAGACATGATTGCAGAGTAAAGTATCATTCCTGGGCATCTGTCAGGTTGCAGCAGAGGTTGGGTCAAAAGATAAATGACTACAGACCTTGAAAGTTCATTGTAATCCAGGACCATGCTGTATTACATAAAGACCTGCCCCTCCCTGACAACAGATCTCCACAATTATCAGGCAAACAAGGGATACCCCAACTGCCCCAGATGAAAGGCCAATAGCAGCTGCCAAGGCTGCCCTATAAATGCACAGAGAGCAGCACACACTTCAGACTCAGCCATCAGGAGGATGTGCGACCCCACTCCAGCCCCTGCGAGTGAGCAGTACCGCGGCGCAGCACCGCGCTCAGCAGGGTACTGGGAAGTGAATCCCTAACCACACATCTCATTGTTACAAAGTTAATGTCAACCATTACCTGAAAGTCTACTCTTCCACAAAGTGTTGATCATTTGCAACAACAATGAAATCAGGAAACATACAGGGGGTTAGGAAAAAAAAAAAAAAAAAGAAGGAAAAAAAGCCTCTTAATTACATACAGTGCTGCATGACTTCACAGAGCAAAGCTTTTCTTTAAGATCTTAAGACCACCCACAAGCATAACACATGGCCTGGAACCTGAAGAGAATATCTGAACAGGGGTCTCAGCATAAGGATGGGAGGGAGGTAGTTTTGCTTGGGCATATGCAAATGTTTGCTTCTATGGGTTTAAATAAAAATTAACTATTTGTTATGTCTGGTTATCATTTGTCAGAGCTGGGAGCAGCTTGGTAAAATGGGGAGAAATAAACCTTTAAAACCTGTGACACAGGAGGATTATTTGTCTGTGCAAGGCTTTAGTCACGGGTTTTGGTGTTTTATGTATGGATGTTGTGCGGGAACAGGACAACAAGGGCTTTGTTCAACTTGATCATCTCATCAAACAGGGCTAAAAGAATAAAAGTTGGGATGCAAGACTAAATGGATATGATCTGAATGCATATTTGTGTTACATCTAATACAACTAGCATCATAGATGAACAAGATCAAATAAATGGTAAAACCTGACAAAGAGAAGAATAGATGGTGTGTGGAGCCATCTGTTTTGGAGGACACCCAAATCTGTCTGAATCAGGAAGGCCAAACTACCAGCTATTCTAAGATCCTCCATTCCAAGAGTGGCCTAATACGCAACTACACAATCAGCTTCTCTCACCATCACTTTGGCTGCAACTTTTTTGTGCAATTAAGTAATTTATTCCTTTCTTCATCCTCCTGATTCTAATGAATCCAAGCCACAAACAAGCCCCAGTTGCTCCTATTCAAGGAGTCTGATTGCATCTGGCAGTAATTGCTGAAAATCCTGAAGAGGAAACAGGGAAGGAAAGCATATTGTTTGTGGGGGTAATAGGTGAAGACCTGCCTCTCTTGACCTATAATACATTAGTGTCAGTGAACATTTGGCAGCCTTCAGATGATTAGCAATGAAGATGAATCAAGCAAAAAAAGAGGTAGAAATCTGCCTCATCTGAATCGCCAGAACTGCATAAATTTGCATGTTGATTAGCTGTTCTTTTGTCTGTGTTCCTAATTATTATGACACATTATGTCTTCATCATGCAAGATTCTGATCTGTCTTGTTCAAAATGCATGTAGAAAAAAGTGCTGTTTATTGATTCAACATGTAACTTTAATTTTTATGTTTGCTTTAATTAAATACATATTTGATTGCCTTTGACTGGTGTCTCCGATTTTTTTAACTCTTATTTACTTCATCCTGTTGACAAACAAACAGGTAACCTTTCTTTATTCTCAGATCACTTGCTGATTGAAAACCTCCCCGCCCCCACCCTTGTCTTCACTCACAACAACCTTTGCTTCCTTGTTAGAGCAAAGATTACCAAAAAAACTCCTTAGGTGGTGAAGTGTGATGTCTACAGCACTGAGCAGGATTGCAAGGATCTTAAAAGCATTTGCAATGGGAAAGAAGCGCACACGCTACAGGGTCAAGGTAATTTTCTTATACCACAGATTCATTAGCAACAAGCACAGGAAAGTACCTCAGCCTGCAGACTTTGTGATTCCCAGGATTAGCTACAACAGGACAGACACTGCACACACATTTTTTCACCGACTTTCATGGTAGCCAGCTTAAAATCCAAAGCTCCAGAGCCCAGAGAAATTGAAGTCCCCACCATTCCATTGACTCTCCTACCTGGTTCCAATAGTCAGAAGGTTTTATCTGTTTCTGGGAACTGGGAAACTTAAAATTGACATTTCTTCCTTCAAGCTTTGTTCAAGGGACTATAAGCAGCCAAATCTAATCAAAGCCAAATCAAAAGATAATATGTAATCATTAGTTGCTTTGACCCAAAATAAGTTTGGTCAAGTTTTCCTTTGTTTAATAAAAATAGCCAAAAAAAAAAAAATTAGCGAATTATGCCATTCCAGAAAAAAAAAAAAATTATTCACTCAAAATAGTCTAATTTATATTTCATCTCTTTTATTTTACTTTTTTAAAACAAACTGGAAGTAATTTTGAAAATTAAATAACATTTGTAGTTGTGAAATCAAAGTATTTCATTGTAGAACATATTGGAATGTTTAGAAATGCTGAAATGAAACAGGTTTTTTTGCCTTTTTTTTTTTACTTTTTTCCCCAAATTGAAACAATTCCCTACAAGCAGCAAAAATTCATTACTTTCTTTGTTTGACAGAAAACAGCATATTTTAACCAAGAAATCAGTTTCAGATTAAACATTTGACCCTCTCCTCTCCTGGCTAATATTAGTTTACCTTCATTACATGTGTGCTTATTGTGAGCTCTGACCTGTTTGTAATGGGGCAAACAATACTCTGCTGGAATTTTTGTTTGTTAAATAAAAATAAACATAATATTATAATTTAGAAAACTAAATAGCTCACAGAACTTTTCAAATAAATCTTCAGATTCTGGGTCAGATATGAGGATCACCAACATTGACTGACTTCCTCTAAATATAAACATTAGGTAATCAAAAAAAAAAAATCCACCTCTTAGAGAAAAATAGTGAACAACCTATTAAATTTTCTCTAATGGCAATAGGAAAATGCCAGTCAGTGTACAGATATTAATCAAAGCTGTGCTGATAAAGATGCCTGAAGGTGAAAAACCCTGTATATTCAAGCAATTGATTTAGCTGTTATTTTTTACCATCATACCCTTGCCAAACCAAATGAGATTTGAAACAACAGTGCCTGCCATTTTTCACTGTTAATGGCACAGGATTGGCTGCAAGTGTAATCAGTTGCTTGGTACCCACTAATCATCTTGAAACACAGGTAAATGTAAATCCGCATTTTTAAGAATATAAACACGTAATTAACACGTAGCTGCAGAAAAACTACTCAGACATAAAGACTTAAAGGTTTTGACAATGATCCATAAGGTAGGAAGGAAAAAGTTGTTGCATATTCAGGCTCTTAGTGTTTATTTTTGTTCAGTGCCAAGTGCATTTAGTCCCAGCCTGATGGTACACAGTAACTACCCCCGTGGACCTCCACTGCAGTACCAACAGCCAGAAGCAACCAAGGAGCAAAAAGAAATCTTACACATAGACACAAATAAACACAGGGAGCTCAAATGAGACAGCTAATAGACTTTCCTTTTTCTGTAATTCTCTTCTTTAGGCACTTTAGCAGCACTGATCTGCACAGGGGCATGACAGCTCTGGGCTTACCCAGCCTCCACAGCAACCAAGCAGAGCCGGGATAGCTCAGTGTGCTGCAAGCTGGGGCAGCGTGCAGTGGACCAGTGGGCATTCTTTTACATATGGTCAAAGTTACCTTCATTTTAAAATCATGGAAAGTGCTCTCACCCCTTTAATCAGAGGAAAGAGTGTTTACCAGTGTGTTGACAGGGCTTTTGGGGAAAGTGACTACGCCTCAGAACTCATTCTTGTCCTGGATATAACCCGGCAGTGTTGTCTGGCTTCCTCATGCTGCCATCTGCCCAGGATTGTTTCACACCCCAACCCAGAAGGTCAAAGTCTTGAAAGAGGGAGGATGGGGAACATGTTGGGAACTGACTGTCACCTAGCCTTGAGAAAATCTATCTTGTGGACATGAGTTTTTCCTAACCAATATCCAAGAAGGTTCCAAATTACCAGCAAATTTCCTGTGGTTTCTAGCCAAAGGGCAGCTTGAACTAAACCTGCTAAAGGTGAATCTTTTAGATCTGTCACAGTCTGGATTTAAGCCAGGACATGGAACTGGAGCTGTTTAAGAGGCATTGATGGATGACACCCTCCTGTCTGTGGAGAGAGGGCAGGCATCCATCCTCATCCTCTTTGACTTCAGCATTAACCATGAGATATTGCTGTCTCACCTGATGTGTGGCAGAAGTCCAGGGTAATGTACTAAAATTATTTTGAATCATTCTTGCTGGTATGCATCTCCTGACTTGTGAAGAAGTGTTATCTCTAGCACTACACCCCTCTCTCCTGTGGACTCCTGATCTGTATTCTTTGTGGTGCCTCCGTGTGTCTACACGAAGCTGCTGAGTGATACAGCATGGACTGAATTGCCAGAAATGGGCAGGTGAAATACAGCTGTACCTGAATTTCTCTCTATATATACACACTGCTACTACCAACATGGCAGTGAAAGAAAAACAGCTGGTTAAATCCAAGCAAAACAAAGGTAAGACAGATGGGAGACAGGAAAGCTTCTCTAAGAGCTTGTCACTTGAGTGCACTATGCCTGGTTGGATGGTGTATTTCCCCAAGTGATGTGTTGGTTTCGTAATTTAGGTGTGCTCTTGGATTTGTTACTGATGCTAAGTTTTCCCATGGCAACCTTGCAAAAAACACTTCTTTTCCATTGGTTAGGAGGCCCTGTGCCACCCTGGCAGGTGATGACCTTGTCTCCATTATTCATGGCTATGTCACTTCTCAGCTGGACTGTAGTCATTGGAAATACACAAACATGCAGCATTCATGCTTAGAAAACTTCATTTACTGCTGCAATGCATCTCTTCAGTGACAAAGGCATATCAAGCCTGGCATTGTGCCTGCCACCAGCTTCCTGTGGAATTCCTAATTAAGTTCATGGTCTTCGTTCTTATCATCCTCATCACATCTAGTGCTGCATGAAGCTGCAGTGAAGGAAACATTTGATAGTTCACTCCACCAGCCCTATGAGCTCTCTGCAGAAAGAATCATACACATCTCTCCTGAGCCCTCAGCTTGTAGGTTGAACACCTTCAGGGAATGCAAACCTTCACCAAACTTCCCCTCCATCATCTGGCATATTTGACTTGCATATATAATAACATTAGAAACACAGAAATGAGAGGCTCCATTACATCTACTTCTCCCTTGACAGGAAGGTAGGAGAGGGAATCAGTGAGCAACTGATGAATGGGTACAAGGCTCACTGTATGGAGCAGGGAGCTGGCTGCTATGAGCATGACCCACATGAGCTCATTCCCCACCAGTGCTACTGACTTCAGCCACCAACAACATTTTCACAGACCTTTCTCCCTGTAAAAGTCTCCTTGTTGTGCTGCATGATTCCACCAGAATAACTTTTTCCACAATGCCTGTTTCCCATGAGGGACTCTCTCTCTGCAGGTAGCACCAATCCCACCAGCCAAAGCTTGGTGGGCATGGTACAGCTGGCATGGCATGACCCAGGCACCAGCTGTGCTAACCCTCACAGGGAAAGGTGGCCACTCAGGGGGAACCAGTGTGCAGGGCACACACTCAGGTCAGAGTCCCTGCTGGACCTGTCGTGCCTGGGATTTAGCTTGGAGCTGGCTGGAAAGAAACCAGATCTGTCTCACTCAGAGTGCATTCAACATTTCTATTTTTATTGGAAATATTGTTCCAGTTCAAATAAGGAGTTTGCATTAATTCTATACCTTGCTATTTCCTTAGGATGGATATTGTAATTGTTTAATCTGAGACTTTATACATTCTTCTCAGCATATTAAACATAGTTTTAAAGGATGTTGGCAGGTTATTTGGCCTTTAAAATCATGTTCTTCTCTGAACTTTAATCCAAATAAGTCTTTTTAAAATTGATTTTTCACATGCTACAGTATTTTTAAGGCAGTATTATAAATCCCATCTTCAAATACTGAGCTAGCTCTGAGTCCTGAAATCTGAAAAAATCACAGCAGATGATGGTAAGATGGCAGTTACGCTACCAGGAACCACATGGAAATTATTTACAGTATAAAAAATTGTAAATACAACCAAGACCTGCATAAGGGATGGAAGCACTTTGCTTAAAAGCACTTTTCACTGAAATTCACACTGATTAAATTATTGTGGCAACAGTCTCTTGTTTTTCCCCATAGGCTTC
Source organism: Horornis vulcanius (assembly GCA_013401035.1). NCBI lineage: Eukaryota > Metazoa > Chordata > Aves > Passeriformes > Scotocercidae > Horornis > Horornis vulcanius. The sequence goes on from VZUA01050411.1 coordinate 20,961, forward strand.
TTCCCCACAGCTTACAAGTCACTCATAATATGGTCCTTCCTAAATATGTTTATAACTGGGAAACTGAGTGTTGCATTGCACCTACTTTTTTGCTGTAAATACTCTTTACCTTCAAGAAAGATTGACACTTGTTCCATGCTGAGATTTCTACCAGTGTAATAGTCAGTTAGACATATTTATTTTGCTAGTGTATTCAAATTAGTACAGTTCCTAATGTACACCAGAATAGAGTATTATATATATATATATATATATA
>VZUA01050461.1:0-12309 GCA_013401035.1 Horornis vulcanius
TCTTTCTTTCTTTCTTTCTTTCTTGTATGGTGGATATGGGGGGTGTTTGGTCATGGTAGTGAACAGTCAACATGTCTTGGAATGGTACAACTTGATTTCAAAGTGAAATCTTATTGACATCAAACAAATATTTCAGAGTAAAACTAACAACCAAAAATAGCTTGCTCAGATAATATTGAAATAAAATGGATCATAATGTACATACTACTCCAATAAAATTTATATTGCAACAAATTGAGCATCCTCAACCATTGGTTTTTATTCTATAGAGAATAAAAATAATATACAAGGCAATAAATAAATGGCTTTCACGGAAACTTAAAAACCAAAGGAAAATGCAAATATTTGGTAATTACAACTATCATTTATGGAATCAAATAGTCCCTTTCTCCACTGTAGACACTGTCATTATTATACAAGTCACAGGATCATTTATAAAATTATAAACAAAGAGGAAACAATCTGGTTTGCTTTTTTTTCTCTGATGAAATATTTCAAGTCCCATGCCAAACCTAGCTCAGAGGCCAAACTGAATCTTTTCCTCAAGAATATAAATTCTGGGAGACCAAATGTGTGTTCTGGGAGATGAAGCGACCAGTGAGAGCCTGAAGAGCTGAGGAAGGCCAGTGGGATTAGGGGTGATGTTAAATTATGAAATTCAAATTTGATTAATGTCTCCTCTTGCACACTGATGCCCTCACTTCCCTGCATCCAAGCTGATGTGATCCTGTATGGAGAGGGAGAGACTGAAACCTGTCCCTTGGGCCTTTGTGCCCTATAGCAATGGTGTGGTGGCCAAAGAGGAAACTCAGGGTGCAGGTGCCTTCTCCTGGCTTCACTTCAACTCTGGTTTTGCCACTGCCCCTTGAGCTTCAAGTTTTCCCTTTTCCCTCTGAGAGCAGCTGGAGGAAAGAAAATGAGTTTTTCTATGCTGGGAAAATGAGGAACATCACCAGCTGGGAGAAAGAGAGGAAGAGGGAAGCAGCCAGCCTCTCTTCTCCCCGCCTCTGCAGCAGACAGATTGTTCAGGTAACACCAAGGGGTAATTTGACAGCAGAGCACAGCCACTGGGCCAGCAGCAGCCCTAGGCAGCTGCTGGCATCCTAAACCTGCCCTATAATCCCTGCTTTCTCAGAAATAATTACCTAAGGACAGATCTAAAATCAATTAGCTGATCAAGGGAGTGACCTGTGTGGAAACTCAGTGATGTATCTGAACTCAGACTGTGTCAATAAAAGCTTCAGTCATAGCACAAGCTGAGCCAAGAGTGAGGTACATTTTCCCATAACTTCATGCATAGCCAATTCCCTAGAATTGAGCAGCCATGTTCAGCTCACTTTAGGGCGTAGTCTTTTCCACCATGACTACATATTTCTATGGCAACTACTCTTACCAGACACCTCTGTGTATATGTGTACATGTAAATAAACAATAGATAAGGTACTAGTAAATGATGCTAAAACTGTGCCAGTAGCTCTGTTGTGCTGCAGACACCTCCTGCTCTGTGCTGCCAGACCTGCATGTTCTCCATGCAGGTCTGTGCAGCAAAGATGCAGAGCAAAGGGTTGGATTTTTACTTGAAACGTGTGTTGTGGTTTTCCAACAGCAGAGTGTTGCTGCACTGGGCTGGCAGGGAGCAGTCTGCTCTCTGTTGCAATACCAACAGGGAAAAGTGGAGGTTCTCTGATGCCTAATGCAAAAACCAGGCAGCGGCTGCAGTTTTGGACGGACAAGGCGAGTCAGTCAGCGTGGTCACTGTGTAAAGCAACAAGGAAGAACTGCTTCCTAATTTGTCAGCTTTTGGAGTTAATATGTGAAGTTAGGCAGCTTTTCCATCTCTAATAATTAAAAAAATCATCAGGAAAAAAAATTACATTTTCTCCTATATTTCCATATCACTTGACTCCATGAATCCCCCTTCTTTGACGAGGTGGGAGCTGAGTGGTGGAGCCAGGACATGTTTGACTGTACGGAATTTTTTCATTTCTTGAATTTTTTTTTAAACTTTCTTTGCTTTCCTTGCTTCACACTTTCCAAAGCATAATGGTCTGAGAAGTAACAGGCTCTGTCATGCCTTTAAGATGCTAGAAAGTTTCCACTTGCCTCAGAATTCTGTATCTTAAGGAAGAAGCCTTAGACAACAAGATCCAAAAAGCATGGAGTTATATAACATTGAGGTCAGGAAGAATTTGGCCTTTTTATAGGGGAACTCACACCTCACCGTGAGTGCAATCCCAACTACAGCAACCCACCTAACCTCTCCATCTTTCTGAGAATTAGAGACACTTTAAGTTGCAGCAGAAAACTTCTTTAGCTTCCTTAATTTCTGTTGCAGTTTTTGCCCGGAGGTTCCTTCCTCTTGGCTGAACTAAACACGCAGGTAACTGCTTTTCTGCCTTGGGCCATTTATAATTCATAAAGTAAGTGTTCCTCTGCTGTGATCCCCTGAGGGGCATCCTATGAGCTGTGCTCCCAGACCACGCAGCTCTGTGGAATTCAGGAAAAAGGCACTGTAGTTTTGGCCACTTTAATAAAACTTCTCCAAACCCACAGACAAAGAATTGAAGTTCTCTGCTCTGTTTATGGTTATTATAAAAGAAACAGAGAAGATGTAGAAGGCCTAAGTTGGGTTTTCACTTCTTTTTTGTGCCATAGTTCTCCAGAAGTAAGAGCACAGGCAGTGTTAGAGAGAGAGACCTGAGTCTCCCTTTTTCAGCTGATTAACCCTGCAATTATGCAGCAGGACGAGGTTCCCTTCTTCTTGCTTCCTCCTGGATGCATGTCTGAAACATTAAGTTTATGGTGGACCCCAGCTGCAGCAGGAAATCCTTCTCCAGCTCCTCCCCGAAGTGGCTTCTCCTGGGCCTGGAATGTTGGGTTGTGAGCCATGCTTCCCTCCAGTCATGCAGCAACTGGCACCACAGTTCTGCTGCCACAGGATGGTCACTCAGCAGGTGGATCCCAGCATCACAGGGATGGCAGCAAGGCCATGGCAACAGGAGCTGAGCTTTAGCTGGAGGTGGCCATGGAACTGCATGGTCCTGCAGTCCAGGGACACCCAGGCTGTGACTCCCCATCACTTTCAGGCAGCTCAGCCAAGGCGACGCTGCCTGTGGGTACACGGTAGCAGAGCTTAGAGATTTAAAGCAAATCTTCAGTGCCTACAGCCTCTCAGGTGCCTAAACAAGTTAGGTGAAGTTTTTTTTGGCTCTCTGTCCTCTACGTAGGTATCTGAATTGTGCATGGGTTGCACTTTAGGTACCTTGCTGTTTTCTTTGGATTTTGCCCCCAGCTGTGAGCAGGAGCACAGGTTTGCTCTGGCACGTGCAGCAGAAGGACAATGTCACCCATTGATTATATCCCAGAAATACACTCCCTGTTGTCTCCTTTTCTTTTCCAGCTCTTAAACCTTGTGACAGTGATTGCAAAACTTTATCTACCATTCTGTAACTTCTCCCTTACAACCAAGCCTGTGAACTCAACTTCCCAGTTGTTTGATCCAGTTTATATCCTCAGCTGCCAAAAACATTCTCTCTCTGGTAAAATCTCCACTTTCTGCTCAGCTTTTCCACCCTTCCCATATATCTGCATTCTTTAGTCTGGATTATTTGTTTACATTAATAATAAACCAAAGTGCTGCTCTTCTCTTTGAGCGTCCACCCCAGGCTGCTTCAGATCTGAGGAGCAGCCAGGATACAGAGCTGAAGGGATCTCTGTGCTCCAGGATCTGGGTCTGGCATGACACAGGCTACAAAATATGGACTTACATGATAACAGTCTGCACTTGTTTAATGATGGCTCCTTCCCCCTACGGTGGAGGATCTGTGGAAGCTTTATTTTACCCTAATTAATTTTCACTCCTCTCTGCTTTCATGGTTGACCTTTTCCATCAAGTCTCACAGAACAGATGAATTGTCTATGAAACTGAGGTTGTTCAGCCATTATTCCCTATAGCTCTTTTCCTCTCCCCCAGGGAAGCAAACCCATTGGAGCAATGGGTTATTTAAAATATTTGCAAGGGAAACTGTGAAGTATTTGGCCTTGTTTTTCAATTTAAATATGGTGGTGCACAGCACAGGCCAATTAAAACTCCATTTTCATGGATATTTTATATGCAATCCTTGTATAGATGCACATACAATCTAAGTCATTGCTTGTTTTAGATACAAGGGCTACACCCTTGATAAAAGTCACTTATCATCACTAGTCAAAAATAATTGTAAGCGGACTCGGATTTTGTTTTCTGGGAGTAACTTTACTTACCAAGGGAAGAGTACACAGAGGGGTCTGCCACTTGAAAAACAGAGAATTAAGACCTTCAGTTCTAGCTGAAGTTATTCTTCATTATTTCTGCACAAGTCCTAGAATTTATGCAATAAATTGGAAATAATACCAGATCAAGAGCATTTTTAATGGACTTAAAATGAAGACAATTATTATGGTATCAGTTGTCATTGATACATAACTACAGCAAAGTGATACAACAGTGGCTCACCCATAGAAACAATATTTGGTGTGGGAACCTTCAGCAGGGGTGCTAAAGAGTCAGAGAAATTGTGAAAGAAATTATTGCAGAAAATGGTAGATCTGTCACAGAGGGGTACAGAAAACACTGGAGACTTAGTTCCTAACTGCCCTTACCTCTGGATGTACTGGCTTTTTACAAATTAATTTTACTCCTCAGGGTTCTTCTCTGGAGACTAGCTTTTAAAATTTGGTAGAGCCAAACCATGGTAGTCTTTGAGTGACTTTTTTACAGTTTATATTGCCCTTTTGCCTTGCTGGTAAATAAAGTAATTGCTTGTTATGATTTCTGTTTGTTCTTTGGGAATATAATGACATGTTTTTACAGATTGCTACAGATTTATATATAGTCTAAATGACTTAATTAAGAAAAGTAGCTTCCTCTGCCCCAAATACTTCAGTATTGAAAGATTCATTCATGGAAGTAGGCAAAGTAAAATCATATTAGTAGACCTGAGAGATTAAAAGTTATGTGTGTATTTTTTGGTTGTGAAGAATGACTGGAGACGCAAAATTATATACAGGTATGACTCCGTCATCATTAGAAGGAAAGCAGCCTCATTTAACAATGGGTAGGAAGGCATGAGCATTTTATTCAGTCAAAAGAAGATGGTAGATAAATTACATCTCTCTGAATTTGATCAGGACAAGGAGCATGTTTCATCTTGTGAAAGACTGTGTAATATCTTTAATAACCACAGGAATGAAGGCTTTGCTCATATATTTCATACAGAACTTCACCTCCATCGGGAAAGGAGCATTCAGAACCAGCCCACAGGGAAGAGGCATATCCTGATTAGCGTCGCTGCCGCGCTTCCCTTCGAGGCCGCGGCTGTGTGAGCAGCACTGAGAGGCAAAACCAACAAAGAACTCAATGTCTCCCAGCAAAACCCCTATCATTACAGAAAAAATGACTCCTTGCAGGAGAAATAAGGTTTGCCAATAAACGTGGTGTTTTGTCAGGGCTGCTGCTGGCTCGGAGCGCCAGACAGGGATCCCGGCTCTTCACACCCACAAGCAGCCGCCGCAGTGCTGGCACAGGGCTGCTTTGGCCTCAGATGCTGAGCAGGACCAAGAATAGCACTGGGTGGTTCGTTGTGTGCAATAGTGGAAAAAAAATTGTATTTAAATCCAGTGTTTTCCAAAAGTAGCTAAACCCAGGAGGTTATAAATTATTAACCTGTAAAGCAGAAGGTTTAGGAGACTGCCACTTGTGTGTCCTGGAATAGTTTCTGCTACCTTTTTGGGATGGAGCAGAACCTTCCATTTAGTTATTGCTTTCCAGCTGAATTTGCAGCAGCTACAGTTTATCTAATCCTTGCACTACATTTTCACTTTAGAAAAAATCCAAACAGGAAACAACAGAAAATTGGGGTTTGCCTCATTATTTAACTTCGTGTTGTTACCAAGATTTTCACTACTTTTATGCTGAGCCTTTAATTCTTTACCTACTGTGTCCTGCCACTCTTTTATAAGACTCCTTCTCATCAGAGAAGAGGAAGGGAGGAGAAAGATGCAATCTGTGGTTAGAAACAACCAGGACTAAGAAGCAGAGACTGCTTAATGATATAATTAGTGCTTCCTTTTCACTCTGAAGTAAATTATGTCCACTATGCTTTAAAAAAAATATATTTTCTAGAGAAATGTATCCATTCATTACATTCGTCTGTTAATACCTCACATAAATTTATTTTTCTTTAAAAATGTAAATTTTTGTTCCACAGTTGATTTGTGCACTAATGGTTTAAGAAGAATCCTTAAGTAGGATAAAGTCATATATGGATGAAATTATGAAAACAAACCACATTGTATGCATTAACCTAAACTCCTGTTGGCAATGTGGGCAATCTGAGGATGAGAAGCTTCAGGACCCTAAGTAGGTGAAGTGTTGCAGCTCTGTAACTGTCCTGCTGTCCCTAGAAATGTGTACATACACACTGTGTAAGTATGTGTTTTTATGAACAGGTATGAAGGAAGGAAGATGTGTGTCTAAGCTTTGTGATAAATAGCATGTGATTTACTTTTATTTGTGCATATTGTATGTTAGAATGATCAGATTAGATAAAATATATATAAATGGCTTTTGGAACTCCACGACTGAAATTGCGACTTTGGCAAATAAGTAAAAATATTTTGACAGCTGTGCAGGAGTACAAAAAAAAAGAGAATTTTATTGCATTTAATATGGAATGAAGTAATGTAATCAGTCAAATATTTTATCTGTTTGCAATTCATTATTTCTATTTACTTATATTTGTCTTTGCTTTCTAAGTTTTTGATTGCTAATTTTTAAATTCAGGATGAACCAAACACTGGATGGTTCAAGCATTTTTTGAAGCTTATAAGAGAAAACATAATATATCAGAAATACTGCTATATAGAATATTTGAGAAAATACAGACTGAGGTCCAATTATTGGTACATGCAGGTATATCAGTCTTTATCAGCACATCCTGTTTGGGCTATCTTCCCACAAACAGCTTAGGTGTTAGTCTCACAGAAGCAGTGTGTCATTCTCTTCTGTTTATTTTTGGCAGCTACAAATACCATAGAGGATATTTGTTTTTGTAACACTGTAATGATGAAATAGATTTACTGGCTGCAGTCACAAGAATGCTAAGCAGATATTCATTTGTTTAATCTCTGCAGCTTTGCTGAAAAATTTATAACTGCCTGGGACAAATTGTTAGAAAAAAATTGGACATTTGGGTTTATGGTTATGGAATATTTTTATAAGACCCAAAAAGGTATCGGAGATAGTGTGGATACTTACAGCTACAGAAGAACCAGTAGAGAAGAAGTTATTAGTGCCACAGACTTCATGGCACAAAGAGGGAACCCACAGCAGTGTGCCCTCAGGGCTAGGAGGACAGGCTGGCTTCGTACTCTGGGAGGTATTTGCCATCTGGGTCTTCAATGGGAAGTGCATATGTTGGATAAGGTGCAGTATACCAGATGAAAGATATCATGGAGCAGTTTTCACTTTTCATTCCCTAAGATGGAACCATTAACCCAGATCTGGGGTTCAGCTATATAATGACTTTCTTCTGCCTGGATGGTGTTTTTTTGGCATTTCCTTCCATAATGGAAAGACACACCTTTGATGTGTCAAAGACAAAGAAAAGCCATAATACCAGACCACCATTGATAGCCTTTATTTCTTTAATTATGGGCCCAGAATCACCCTATCTAACTTTAGGCATTTCATGAACGTGATTTCAATTCTGTATAGAAAGCAAAGCTCTTTCTGCAGAGAGACCTACAGTAATAGGTCTTCTCACCTGAACTCCTCAAGTAATGCTCTTACAGTGGAGGGGACTGAAAGCAGGTTGCTCTTGCAAGTCAGCACTGAGTAGCAGGTCAGTGCTTCTGAGAGGTCTGCTTTATTCCTGCTTCCTCTGAGCCAAGCAGGCTCATCCTGCAAGCAGTCAACCAAAAGCTGAAGACACAGAGAAATACAAGAAAAGAACAGCATGGTGCTCCATCTGCTTTGCTTGCAGTACTACCACACTTTTTTTTCCCCTTCGCTTCTTGGAGTCTAACAAGCCCGAGAGCTACTGGGTACTGCTCAGACTCAGACAAGCTGTTTTGATCGGTCACCTTCTGCTCGTCTGCAGCTCCAGTGCTGTTTCCACTCCTGCTTTGCCTGTAGTAGTGAGGCAAACCAGCTTCTGCTTCTATAAGTGAATTTTCAGCCTTATCTACCTGGTTTTCCTCTAAAGAAGTAAAATCAAGGTAAAGAAGACAAATCTACAAACAAATCCTGGCATAAAGAATAGGATTTATCTGCCTTATTTTTTCTTCAGTTTTACTGTTTTTATCCCAGTCTCAATATTGTTTGTGATATATCTTGCAACATAGGCCAGGGAGCCCTGTTGCATCCATGATTCCTATGGATTTACACCATGTTGAATTGAACACATTTTCATTTGTTTCTGCTTCCTCACTGAACATGTTCATTGCTGGTTTTTGTTTTCTTTACTCTTGCTACTAGATACAGTATTGATGAGGGAAGAAGCAGGCAAACATCTCCATCTGCTATAGCCATGAAATAAGCTTCATTTTCCAGTTTATTAACTTTGACCCGAAGGGCACTTGTTGCAGTTACCTCTTTGAAGGTGATATGATGTCTGTAAAAAGTATTGATATTTCACACTTTCTTTCTGCTTCTTCCCTTGAATATTCTTTTAGAAACAGTTATGACTCTGCTAACAAAATAGGTCCTTTTTACCTTTATTTGTAAAAAAGTCACCTTACCAGCACATTAATATTTTTCAGGAGTGTGGGGTTTTTGACATTTTCTTTGCTTCAGATTGGTGATTAGGATCTACCCCGCAATCATGCTGCTGTTGCCTGTCCTGACATGTCTGTCCCTTCCTTTTATTAGGTGATTAGTATCAAAGAGCCTTGGCTTCATCTCACCAGGAAACTGGAAAATTTTCCGCAACCTTAACTTGAAGAGGAAATTCTTCTCCTCCTCCATATTTTATGTTTATATTTATAAAATAAGTGTCAATGGTGACAGAGCAGTACATATTTCAGATCAATGCAGTGGAGAAGATTTTAAAAAACTTTTATAATTTACACCTGCAAGTCCAATTGTTATTTAGTTAGGGAAGAATGATAGTTTTCACTGAAAAGAAAAAGGCTTCACTGTCTTAAGTACTGTGCTGAGAAATCAAAAAAGATTTCTTCTTTTCATAGGGCTTGTAAAGTACATGGCATTTGAGAGATGATGGGAAGTTAGAGGTAAATGGGAATAAAATGGAAACAGTACTACTAAGCAATTGATATATAGGAGATTTGAAAAGTGAAATCATAATTTTTATCATGATGCAGGCTTTATTTTCCCCTCAGGTCATTTGTACATATATGTTTAGTTGCTGCTGAATAACATTTGGCATAGGCAAATCTTTGTTTATTTTGGGGAATAGAGGATCTCAGTCATTTCAGAAGCAAGAGAAGTTGTTTTTCTTAATTGCACATTTGACTAATTTAGGGTTTGTTATTTATTTAATAATTACAGTATTAACATCATTCAGCAGCTATTCTATGTGCTATTGTCGGTGATATCTAAATGACAGTCTTGAAAGATCAGGCAGACTTTAACAAGTGATCCCATCTTGCAATCATGTAAACACATTTAGATTTGCATCCTTACAGTCACATGGATGAGTTGTCTGTGTTGTCAGTGAGTCAAGATTATTTTCTTCAGACAAGGAACAGCAGTTGCCCAGAAGAATTTATATGTTGCTCCAGTATCATAATCCATTACCATTTTCCTAGTGTTTATTTTCAATACAAAATTTGCTGGCACTGAAATAGATGAAACCATGATTTTAAACACAAGTATAGATTATATCTACTCCAACAACTTTATCTCTACAATAAATATATACAAATTTACAAATTCATCACATGGTAATTTTCAGCTGATGCCTAAAGTAATTACACATTCTGTGCTGATAACACATTCAAAGTTTGTTGTTTTTTTTTATGATACCACAAGCTGGCGAGACACCTAGATCAGGCCTGCTAATGCTAATTGGCAGATAAAGCATAAATCTGAGAGAGTCTGTGTTTCTGCCTTTTGCCAGTTTTTTGTTGATTGAACTGAATTCTTTTTATCCTAGCTTTTGAAAAATGCCAGGCAATTCACTGTTGTCTTTCCTATGTGCATTTTAATCCATCAGTTCTGTTACTCCTTTAATGCCTTGTTGTTTGTTTTTAATCCAGTAGACTAAAACAGTTTTCTTTTTAACTGCCTTTTAAAATCGATCATACAGGACTCCCTAATGCAAAAAATAATTGGTTCTGATGACATAGCTATAACATTGATGAGGGTTTTTTTTTCTTTTTGATTTATTGAGGTGTATGACCTAGTGATAATAGCAGTGACAAGCTTTCAAATGTAATAGTTTACCTGTTTGCCAGATGAACACACTTGGTCATTACCTCTATAGATTTTATACCTAATATATCAAGCTTTCTGGAAACGCATCTCCCTTCAAGGGTGTGAATCTTATTCCAAGACCTGATCCCTACATATCCTGTGGTCTGAGTATATTTACATTCTATCCTTTATTATCCTTATTTTTATTATACAAGTAAACATCATTTTAAAACAGGATTTCAGAACCTGCTCATGCATGGAGGATTTCAGAATGTGCTCATACATGGCATAGATCTTCTTGAAAATAGTTCAGTAATTTATCATAAAAGGAAAAGATTCGAATCTTATTTTTGAAACCATTTTTTTGTGAATTTAGCCCTTGTTCTCATAAAAAAAAAACCCCACCAATTTAAGGTCTGCACTTCTGAGTAAGGCCAGTAGCAATTGATCTGCNGTGTAAAGGCAAGGTCATAAAGTAATAGCAGATGATCATAGAAGACAAAATGACACAAAGGCAATAGATAATTCTAAGCAATCAAGACAGAGTGGTTTCAAAAATTACTTTCTGCAGGAAAGGATGAAGACATGCATGGATAGCTACTGAAAATAATGGTAGAGAGCCAATCATACCTCAGGAAGGCCCTGCTGAATAGTTCTCAGAAACTAAAAGAATACACTGGGGAAAAACACTCCAAATTTGCTTTATTTCTAATATTTTTCTATGAAACATCCACTGATGATTACAGGTGGACAGGGGCCAGTGAGCAAGGTGGACTTCTGAGCTGGCCAGTGTGGCTGCTCCTGTGCTTATGACCACCTGTGAGTGAAGGGGCATTAATTGACTTTGTACACCTTTCCTTGCAATTAAAACAAAGGGAAAAAAATTACTAGCTTGTGATTGAACAAACTTATTCTTGCCATAGTTCATAAAAACAATTATGTTTTCTCTCTTCAAAGCAGACGCTGCCTTGAATATCTTGATTCCCTTTTTCTGAGATAGTGTCTCATAATGGTAGAGCTCATACAAAATAGTTTTATTTGGCTACTGAAAGATTGCTTCAGATAATACACATTGAGATAAAAAAGATAGAAAAAAGGGGTTTAAAGTTGCTAACTGACCTAGTGTGTGCCATTTGTATAATATGCAGACTTGCAGTAAGTCAGCAAAATCTGTGTTATCCTAATATTTAAATTTTTATTGTTAAGTCATTATGTATTATTTTCACTGCGTTTTAAGGCCTTCTGCAGCCCATAGGTGGTAACATCAGACAGATCAAGCAAATTGTTTAAGTCTGAACTTTCAGATCTGTGTCTGCTAACACACATAACTTCTATCCATTGTTCAGGGAAATCAAATCTTCAGAAGGTGTGAAAGCATCTGTCAAAGTTGCAGATTTTAGGTGGTGGCAAGGGAGCACAGACCAAGGTTTACTCATCTTTGACACTGAAAACTTTTATGTGTTTGTACTGTAGAGCAATCCTGTTTGATAAATTGAAGACTATGTATCATTTATAGATAAATGTACCTACCTTCTATGTCTATCCAAACCAAATTAGCAAAGTATCTTCTTACAGTATGGCATCATATGGTCTTGGTTATGCCTTCTGTGCTCTCTCAGTGGCTCCTCTGAGCATGGGCTTGTGCCTTGCAGCACTTTGCCATAACTCAAATGTCTTTCCTTTTGGCTGATGGTTTTCTGTGCAAGACAAAGATCATGACTTTATGCTACATCACTGTGTGGGTTGCAGGTAAGACTGGATTTCCTGCAAGGGAGGACTTGATTGTGTGTCTCAGCTCAGTGCAGACAAACTTATGTTACAGAGAATGTAAATAGAATTTCTAAGAAGTCTCGTTTTGTCTGGATTTTGGATGTACAGTGATACTTGGATGC
>VZUA01050468.1:7151-19179 GCA_013401035.1 Horornis vulcanius
AATTTCCCACTGGCTGTCAGAAACATCCTTGTTCCCTGGCACGGCAAATGGTTTCTACAGCTTAGGGTGCTTAGGAGAGAAAATGTGGCAGGGCAAGGGCAGAGAAGACACCCCAGGGTAGTCCAGTTATCCTGAAGAGAGCCCTGCACACTTGTGCTTCCTCTTGCCAGTCCAGGAGAGGTTCTCTCACATTTTCCTCAGGACTGGGTCCGTGTATGCAGTGTTGGCACAGAGGGGGTGACATGCCAGAAATGCAGTGTTGCTTAGTTCATGGTGGTGCCTTCATCTGCTCTTCACCACTCTAACCCTGGTGTTGTGAAAAGTAGAAACTGCTGCAGTGCTGATGTTGTAGGGTTTGCCTTCTTTTCTGTAGAAAATATCAGCCTGTAATATATGGATCTGGAACCTCCTCTGACATGCAGATCTCCCTTCCTAGGGACGATGTGGGTTCCATGCACGGCTCTTCCGCTGAGGGTCCAGGAAGCACCCCTGGGCTTTCTCATTCCAGTGAGAGTGTGTGAGCAGGGAAAGAAGAGGGGAAAGGTCTTATGAAAGACTCAAATCTGATCTGGAAGTGACTGAGACCTGTTAAGCACAGACCCATTTTTAGACCTCTGCTCTATAAATACTTTACTTGCCACCAACACCTGCTCTACCAATAAAGAATCATCTGTGAGATGTCACTCACTGGCATTCAGTGTCACACAGAGAAGCAGGCCAAGCATTTGCCGAACTGAGTGTGTTCTCTACAGGGAGCAATATAGCTACAGATCATATGACCTGGATAATATTTGACAGGATTATGCCTTCATACATGTTTGCTCAGCACCTTATGCACCAAAGTTCTCCCAGTTTGAAGCTACAGGACATTACTGTAACCTGGGTATTATTTATGTTGGCAACTAAGAGATAAATCATGGGTGAGGAAAAAGAAGCAATAGTGAATGGATTTGGGTGTTATGTCTTTAGCATCAAACTTCTTAATATTAATACAAGACTGCACTGACCTTACTATTAATACGAGACTGCACTGGAGAGATTCTGTCTCAGTAGCTTAATTTTTCGTATAGAATTTGATTTTCAGAGGTCACGCACATTTCTATATGTTTTTGTGTCTCAGAATTGCTCTTAACTGCATGACAGTGGCAGTTCCTTGAGTGATGGAAGGATTTTTCTCCAGGAGGGGAAAGAGGCAGCAGAATTGTGCTGCCCATATGTGGAAGGTCACATAACTGCCTGAAAGGGACAACTGTTAACCCCTGTAACCCACTCAACTCTTTCTATTCTGAAGTGGAAAGAGAGATGGCCTTGCATCTTACAGTTCGGGATTGGCTGTGGCAGGTTTGGTGTTTCAGTCAGACTTTGACCATTACCTGTCCCACCTCAACTGAGACAAGCCAGGGGGAAGCAGCTCTGGCTCAGGATGGGGACCCCACCATCTGCCTGGGAATTCCATACAGAGATTTTGGGCTCCTGTGCTGTGGTCACTCCAGGTGTTTACCAGCAGCACTGAGTCTGAACCCTGCAGGAAACTGAGGAACCCAAGCACATGGAGGAGGTGGTGTATCTGAAAACTCGGTTACTGAAATCATCTCGGGGCCCTGTCATGACCATATACCCCACTCAGCCACTTGCTGGACATGAGGGTATTAAGGGTACTGCTTTCCATTCCCAGCTGTCATACTGTGAAGCTGTGGTTCTTGCTGTTTTTTGAAACATCTCAGCTTAGCTACTGAGCTGTGAGCACACAGCCTCTTTCCTCCTTCCTTTTGCTGTCCTCCATCCCCTTACCAAGCACCTGCAGTGACTTTCAGCATGCATTCATTGTCTGCCTTTTGATTGCTGCATATATGTTCAAATTGTTATTTCCCAGCAGATGTATCACATGAAGGTACTCAATTCCCACCCTTCCCTCCCCTTCCCTCCTCTCTCCCAGAGCTCTGACTCTGGTCTCACAAAAGCACCAATTTTATTGTAACAGAGCTCAGAATTTAAGCCTCATTCTGAGATTTGTCTGTCTTAAAACAGAAGATATTATAAATATTGGCGAAGGCAACTCAGAGAGCATAACCTCCAAATCTCTCTTGTTCAGATCAGATGTAGCCTTCCTGCTGTAATCATTCCTCTCTCCCCCTCCTTCCCCTCCCTTCTCTCTCTTTTTGGATATGTGTTTCTCTCTGACTGCGATTCTGCAGTGGCAGAAAGGGGTCAATCTATCTGTAAAAGATGGACTCAGCCAAGCTTTTCTAGCTCTTTCCTGCTGATGGCAATTATCCGGAGGTTGGCAGTGGTCCCAGAAACCTGCAGTTCCTGCAGTCCTGCTGCTGTGAGCCTGTTCCACAAAGCCAGCATCCTAAGAGGATCACTTGGTGTGATGCCCAGGAAATGACAAACAGAAAAGGTCACACGTACTCCAAAAAGATATACTGCTCGGCAAATTTAATTGACATTGTGCAGCTTTTAAAAATGTCCCTGCAGACATTGCAGCATTTAACAGATGCAAGCGAAGAACAGGAAAATAACAGGGCTTTAGAGAAAGGGCAGAAAAAATACATTCTGTCCCCCCAAAAGAATTTTTTCATACCCCAGTAATATCCTTTCACATGGTCTATTGGATCAGGATAATTTTTTGTTACCCCTGACCTGACAAGTGAAATCTGCCATCCCATCCCCCAGGCTCCCTTTCTTCCCTCACACACACACTGCTGCTTTTTAAATCATTGAGCTTTCATTTCACAGGGTAACAGTCCTTTTTTTTCTTTTTTCCTTGCACGTTAGTCTGTTAAAATATTGTACAAGGAACCGACTCCCTGTCAAGGCCAGGACTGTGCTGTGTGGAGGGTCACCATTCTGTCCCGTGTTATCTAGCCAGAGGAGAAAAAATGTCTGCATCAATGGGCTTTTTCTTTAACAAAAGTAACAGGACATCTGTAAAAATTTGAGAAGATGTCTGATATCTAATTTTCAAAAAGTGATAGGAAAGCAGGAGTGGCCACAGTGAATTTAAGATGAAGGCAGGTGGTCCTGATTCAGACTCAACTATTCTTTTGTTTCATTATTTATTTAACCCTCTTTTTGCTAAGAACAAATCTAAAATAAATGGATTTTGTGGTTTTGCTTTCAATGCTGCCCAGTTAGATGGAAAAAAGTGGGTAAAGAAAAGAAAATGAGTAATATCATTAGTGACAATGAAGCAGTTGTGACACTGCATTATCTGCATGATCTTTCCATTTACACCCATGCAATTTGGGATGAAAGGCACCACCTCCCTTGCATAGTAGTCACCATGATTCAGATGGCCAGCATAGTAACGAAGCAAGATTTGAGTCCATGAGGAGCTTTGTACCCTCACATATGAGTCCCAGCAATCGTGTTGGCTGAACTGCTGTGGAGAGGAGTGGTTGATGCTACCAAAGATTTCATGAGATGCTATCCATATAAAGGCCCCAAACTGCCCACTTTCAGAGGT
This sequence comes from Horornis vulcanius, assembly GCA_013401035.1. Lineage (NCBI taxonomy): Eukaryota > Metazoa > Chordata > Aves > Passeriformes > Scotocercidae > Horornis > Horornis vulcanius. Next base: position 10,621 of record VZUA01050468.1, read on the forward strand.
ATTGTAAAGCACCTGGTGCATCAGTCTACACATTTCAGGACTATATAAAGCAAACAGAAATCTCTCTGTGGGTTTTTCTCCGGTTACTACATTTAAGAAGAATTAACTACTGTATCTAAACTGTGGGTGTTTACAGAGGTAGCATCTCTGGATGCCTGTCACTTATTTGCCTGGATATGGTCAGACTTGAGCAATCTTATAATTTCAACATAGAATCACTGGAATCAATCTTTTTTGCAAAGCAATACAAGCAGAGATTTTACAGACCATAACCACAATAGAGCAGCAGCCTGTGGAAAACAGGGAATGGAAGAAGCACAATGCAAATAAATTTTGCTTTGAAATGTTGCTCTTGAGTAATTAAGCATACAGCTTGAAGATACAACATGGCCCCTGAACAACACCTTTCTCTACCAGCTCAGAAGGCGGGGAAACATGCTTTGACTTTCTCGGCAGCAGACAAAATAACTTCATCATTGTGGTGACTGCTGAGACCAGACCCCAATATTTCCAGTCATCCCCTGTCCTAAAGAGTGGGTCACATTAAAATAGAGTGGACTAGATAGTGACAGATCCATTTCGAGGCAACTTTTGGTGTATGTCTGCTTTGAAAGAAGATCCCATTGGGAAGAAAACATGATATTAGACTTCCTTAGCATGGAGGTGGCTCAATCCACGTTCTGAAGTAAAACTGAATCCTATAGTCCTATAGGTGTGGAGCAATATTTCAGGGCCTTATTCTTTCTAATCCTGAACAGGATTTGTCCATCCTTCATCTACCTCAATGCCAGGGCAAGTAGTCAGAAGTCACAGTTATTAACTTCACATCATTCTTACCCTATGCCACGCAGAGTAGGAGAAACATTAGCCCTTCCTTTGAAACATCCTTTGGTACTGGTGCAACCCCAGAACAGTTTTCAGCTCTGACAAACTCTCTTTCGGTTCAAATGTTCTGACTGCCAAGAAGTGTGTGAACTAAAAAAGTTTCAGTTTACATAGGGTTATAACAGGATTTTGGCTTCCTCATAGACCATTTTGGCTTTCTCATAGGCAACTCCAGTCCTGAGAACCTGCTATCAGATAGTTAACTTTCCAGCAGCCATTTTTTCTGATAAAAGGTTTTTGCTCTTGACAAAACCAGCATATATTAAGTGACTCATAGAAGGGTAATATTATTGCCTGGTTTCATAACACACTCTCCTGATACACTGGACTTCACAGAAGAAGCACAATAAAATTCAGAAGTTGATCTCTGTACTGCAGACTTCTGTTGACACAATTATATTGGTCAGGAGAGGCAAGAGGCAAGAATCAAGAAGAGCCTGATTTAAAAAAATGTCACAGAAACCAAAACCGAGCTTTTACCATATTACTGCTTTTGCTTCAGGATGTGGGGCAGAAGATGAAAGATATACTTTCCCTCTCCAAATTACTCAAACCTTCTAGTTCTGTGTTTTCAGGGGTCAAAAATCTGTAAGGCATCTTGATATTTGAAACACAAAATGCTTTGTGAGTTAAAGCCTGATTTAGGTCTTCTCTCTCAATACCTCAAAAGCTCCAATTATTTAGACTACAGGAAACTTGCCAGCTGTGGAAATATTAAGGATTTTACTGCATGCAAGTGAGCTGTTCTAACTCCATCTGCTAAAATGGTAAATTTTTGCTTAGGCTTGTTTTGACTAATACCCAATCATAAGTACTTTGTAAGGCAGTTACACATGCAAGGCTGATAAAACTATTCAGGTCTTGCAAGCCCTACAAGGTGACCTGTTCATTAGAGGAAGGTGGCTGGGTGGGTCCTCATGATGTATCTGCAGAGAGACAAAATTTGTAAACTTCTGCCTTGTTTAGTCAACAATAATGTTATTAAAACCAAGAAGATGCTTAAGCTTTTCTGGTCATCTACAGCAAATAGGTGAAATGGCCAAAGGCTGGGCATATGCATTCCAATTAAATTATTTTAATTTATGGACTACTAATATTCTGCAATTCAATTTTAGATTGATTTTATAAATCTTGTCATTAGACTTTCCAGGTTTTACTTCTTATAGCTACTAAGTGTTTGGAAATTTTAGTAGATTAAAACTTCAGGAGACAGAAAATTTCTCTTTGAAACCACTCCTTCTCATGGAACATTTAGAACTAGAATAACAAAAAATTCTAGGAATAAACCCCTGTGGTGTGTCAGTGTGAAATATCATCAGTAGGAACTCAAAGATTGTGTAGTCTCAGGAGAAACAAGAGAACACAATTTAATTAAAGCTTCTTATTTTAATTGCAAAATTGTATAATTTTTTAGTTCAATCTTTGATAGAAAAAAACCCCATGAACTGGATTATGGCCAAACATGATGGATATTTCTTGCTATTACACAACAGTTTAGGAGGAAATCGTGGAATCTTGCAGTAATTTCATGGAAGGGACCTCTGGAGGTCACCTAACCCAGCCCTGCCCTAAGAACAGGACGTACTGTGCTATTCTATTTCTAACCAAAATTGTGCAGAAACCAGGCCAGGAAGGAGGTTCTGATCAGTCAGGAGAGCAGCTCTGCTGGCTATCCAATTGTCAGTGAAGCACTCCGGTGCCTTGCACAGAGATGTTTCCCAAACTGGTGGAACCTTGGGGGAGCAGAGTGAGTTGGCAGGAGCCAGCAGCTCATGAGACGGGAGCTGATGTGACCCAAGCCAGGAGCAGTAAAGACCAAGCTTCCTTCCCCTATGAAAGAAGCCCTCAGTGAACACCAGGGACCAGGAGCATTGCCAGCTGTGCAGGACAAACAAGACACAGTGTGGCAGCCAGGCCAAGCTTACATGAAATCCTGAAGACACAGGGACAGGCTTCTGTAAATGCCAAAAGATGATCCTGCAGGGGAAAAAATGTCCTTGTTGAACAGAGATCTTTGACTGGAAATTATTGAAAAAGCAGGGAGTTAATGACCTTAGGAAAAAGGAGCAAACAATTTAGGAGAACTACAAAAATGTTGTGAGGTTGTACAGGAAGAAAATTAAAATGACCAAAGCCCAACTAGAATTAAATCTGGCCAGTCATAAAGGACAACAAAAATTGTTTTTGCAAATACATCAGCAACAGAAGGAGGGCAAAGGAGAGCCTCCATCCTTTATTGGATGGCTTGGATTGGCCAAGATCATCCGGGCTTGTATCAGCCATAGTGTGTCCAGCTGGCCCAGGGCAGGGCCTGTCCCCTGTGCTGGCACTGCTGAGGCACCTCCAGTGCTGGGGGCAGCTCTGGGCCCCTCAGGACAAGAGAGACACCGAGGGGCTGGAGCGTGTCCAGGGAAGGGAACAGAGCTGGGGAAGGGGCTGGAGCCCCAGGAGTGGCTGAGGGAGCTGGGAAAGGGGCTCAGCCTGGAGCAGAGGAGGCTCAGGGGGGACCTTCTGGCTCTGCACAACTCCTGACTGCAGGGGACAGCTGAGGGGGTCGGGCTCTGCTCAAGGGAACAAGGGGTAGGATAAAACCTCAAGCTTTGCCAACCAGGCAAGGTTTGGATTGGATATTAGGGAAAAGTTCTTCACCAAAAGGGTTGTCCAGCCCTGGCACATCTGCCTAGGGCAGTGGTGGAGACCCCATCTCTGGAGGGATTTAAAAGCCATGTGGATGTGGTACTTGGGGACATGGATCAGTGATGGCCTTGAAGGTGCTGGGGAAATGGTTGGGCTCAATGTGTTTAGAGAGTTTTCCAACATAAATGATTCTGTGATTCTATGATATGACTTCAAGGCAGCCTTCCTCTCTATGCCTTTTATTCTCCCAGTGTTCTGTACAGAATCTGAACACCTTCCATGAAGAACCAGCAACATAAGTTTCATTTTTCTGAGATGTATTTTTTCCTCTTTTATATATATTTTATTTGAAAGGCCTGATCATCATCTTCTCTTGTTGCTGGCAGCACTGACACAAGCCCAGGTGCCAGCATTATACTGCTGACGATCACAGCTCCGCACTGCAGCCTTAAGAGAGGAAAAAAACCCCTCAATCTACCCATTCTTTTTAATGTATATATTGCGGCCCTTGATCTGGAAATGCTTTGCCCCCAGTCCTCACAGCTCAATTATATAAAATATGGTCATAGACTCACTAAAGACAAGAAAGAACAGGACTTTGGTTTCATGTTTTGCCTCAAAGATATGGACATTCCAGTCTGCACAGAGCTTTGTAAAATAATTCTGGGACTTCTGTCAGGTTTGATTTATGACAACATGTGTCAGATGTAATTGCACCATCACCCTATGCATTTGTTACCAGTGATTCTCTCTACAATAATCTGCACCAGATCTCCAATGGACAAGGTGATCTGAGCTTGTTTTTCCAGTGAACAACAGGATTAGAGGTCCCCATTCCATCATGTTTTACAGATTAGTGACCATCCTAAAACGGAGGGGTATGGGCAGAGAGAAGAAAACTGCATAAAAAGAAGATGATGGGAATACCTTTGCCCAAGTCTGCCCCAATAAACTAAATACAGTTCCTCCTGAGAGGGCTTGAAGCAGGCCTGCCCTGTGGATGTGTTCTTTCTATGTAAATCTAACACACCCATAGCAACTCTGGGTTGCATTTTATGGTGCACCAATTTCACCGAGTATTGGATCTGAGATCTTTGAACCATGTCATATTATCCAGTAATAAGCAACTCACAGGACTCTCATATTTATTTCATGCAAAAACCTGTGTCCCCCACCTTTTGTCTCCCATACTTATCAGGAAGAAGTTTTTGATCAGTGCCAACACACTCTTTCCTGATGAAAAGTAGAGAAGATATAATTGTGGAACTACTCTACTGCTTCAGATCAGCATTGCTGTAATAATCAAACTCATAAAACTTAACTCTTACTCTGGTGGTTTAAATCTGTAATCAAAACACAATGTTGGTGGGTTGGTTTTCTTTTTTTTTTCTGTCTTCTGCTTAGCTTTGAGATTTGATCTCTCATCAGCTTTAGATTTCTTTACAGTCATAAATCGAAATAACTGTCAGGCTATCATGGCAGCCAGTTCATCACTGAGCAGTGACTGAAGATCAAACACAGAATTTAATTAACATTGGACAGTATTTGTGGGATAGGTTTTCTTTCTGGGATCTAAAAATGTTTTTTTTAAAACATTTTATTCTCCTGAGAAATTTGTTTTTTGAAGCTAAAGGCCTGAGTTGGAGCTCTAAATAGCTGAGTCCAAAATTGCATTTTATATCTTGAATGAATTTCACGTAGTTTAATCCCGGGTAAGCATCCTAAATGGCAAAAATTTTTAGAGCAGTTCAGGTTGGAATGGAACCTCTGAAGGTCACCTGTCCAATCACTGGATCAGAGCTTCAAAGTTAGATCCAGCACATCAGGGTCTGGTTCAGCCAAGTCCTGAAAATCTCTGAGAAAGGGCTGCACGACTGCTTCTGTGTATTACCATGCTTCTGTGTATTACCATGATTTTCTCATATCCAATGGATATTTCCTTTGCTGCATCTGTTGCCCTCTGAGGAAAGCCTGGTCCTCTTATACTAGAAGTCCTCTTTGGTAGTCAAAGACTGTGACTAGGTCCCACTTTAGTCTTTGGACTGACTTCACATTTCTGTTTGTGTGCAGGAACCAGGGAGAAATTTGGGTTCCTGAGGTATGCCACTTCATTTTGATTTTGGGTTTGGTTTTGTGTCATTCCATCCACCCCCTGTTTTAAAATGCTTTTGGGCATTATGTTGAAATGCCCAACCGAATTTTCCTCTGTTGAGCTATCAGAATTCTTTGTTATTTCATTCAAAGTGAAACAGGAAAGTCTGGGATCACTGTAAAAGCCAACTCTGTCCCCTTTTAGAGATATGAGCCAGTCTGGATGAACCACATAGGAGTTGGGTGTCAATGATTCTTGAGGGTCCCGTCCAACTCAGGCTATTCGATTAAAAGCAAAATTTTATTTCTTGCAAAAAGTATTCCCCCGAACTCATGCCTCTCACATCCTACTTGAACAAGGAATCAGCAATGAACCAGCAAGAAGCATTTAACTCACTGCAGATTAAAGACAATTCAAAGAATACTTTACAAAACCATCAAAGGCTACAGTGTACCTTTATCCTTGCATTTCCTTCCTATGTTGAAGGTGGAGCCTTTTCCCCTAATCACANCTATCCTGTGAAATCTTTCAATATTAAAGAGGTTTAGCATCTAGTTCTGGGACACACATGAAGAAGAAAACCAAGAATAAACCATGAACTATGTATGTTTATGCAAAAAACCCCCAACAACCCTAGAAATATAAAGCCTTGGATAAATTGAAAAGCAAAATTCAAAACCGAGGAAAGGCTGAAATTCTGGCAACAGATTGTGCAACTCCTCACCACAAGATGTCATTGGGGCCAAGAAATTAGTGAGGTCTGCTCAAGCAACAGGATATCCAGAATGATCAAGGGACCTAAGACTTCATGTTTCAGGGTTAAGACCAATCTGTAACTGTTACAAGTTAGGATGAAATTCTCACTGAGAACAAATTACCCAACATCTGCCTTCTACAGACTTAGTTCACATTCCCTAGAGGCGTCTGACCCAGATTGTTGCTGGAGACTGGATGCTCACTAGCTAGTCCATGTATCTGATCCAGTCCAGCACTTTTTACTTTGCTATGGCTCTTGGTGGTTTGTTTTTTTTTTTCCCCTTTTACCAGCGCTAAAACACAACTAGAGAAAAACAGTTTTCTGTTCCCCTTGCCCCAGAGCACTTGATTTTATGCACAGGATGGTGGAGGTGAATAGAAGGCAGAACCACCCTGCACTATGATGCCTTTGGAGCTAGAATTCTCCAGGATCACTGTCCATTTCCATTTTCCTCCTTTGTTTCAGCCATTCTGGTTGCTGTGCAGCCATACATTCCAGAATAATGTGTTTACCACCATCCTCTGTGCACACCTAATCAGTCTGTTCCTGTTCTCTTGCCTAATTTCTTTGATTTCCCTAACTGCAACGGAAGCTCATCTCACAGGTTTCAGACCTCATGGAATTCCTCTGTCTCGGAGAGAACGACAAGCACCCATAGCATTATCACTCTTCCTACTGCATCACCCACCACTCCCTCCTTTCACCTTTGTTTCTGGTAGGCTGCACAAAGCTCTGGGATAGACCACAGCTCCACTGTGCATGCAGATTATCTTCACCTAACATCCAGCACTGTGTTAATTTTTGTGCTCCCTGCTGTGGATTTAAATCAGTGGGACAATTTTTGCTTGCCATGTAACTCGAACTAACTCTGTGAGAGTGAAGAATAGATTGAATATACTATTTTTATATTTTAAAGTTCATCATTCTTTCAAATATCACAATATTCTAATATTCTTATATTCTAAATCTTTAACTGAAGATGATTGATATGTCTATATTCCATATAGTATAACGCAACTTAATGGAGTCATAAGATTTCTGCCAACACATTATAGGATTTGGAATCTAAGTAAGACTTAGATTACTGGCATCCATGTCTCCCACCACAAGTGATCAAATATTGTGGTGGCAGCTATGATATCAATCACAGGAGTATCTCTCTCTACCTGTCATTGCTATAACTAGGTTCCAGGAAAAGGAAAACACTATCTACAAGTAGGCGAAATCCACAGCATTTATATTTGGAAGTTTCAGGCCTCAAAGTTTAATAAATGGCAATATCACATGACACAATAATTTGTTCAGAACTGAACAAAACCACTTGTATTTTGCTTTTGAAGACACCCTTCAACATCCACATCTTTTTCTGCCTGATTGAGGCTGACTCTATGCTAGAAATATTCAAACGTGTTGAATCTTCCCCATCAGCTCTACTAGACAGTGGCTATATTGAGGAAGGTGATGCATCTAAAGATTGAGACTTTCAGGTAACCTGAGCTTTTAGACAACCTTATTCTATCAGATATTTTTTGTGCTACATTGGGATGGGTTTTTCATCAGTAGGAAGGTGTTGTTGAAGTCAGAGGATTTCTCCAAAGAGAGGAGTAGATCAGGTGACTCTACTCATACAGACCAGGTTTTTTTAGGTTTCATCAGCAAAATAACAGGTTGCTGCTGCTCACAGCTATTCCTTAACATCTCTTTTCTTAAACTGATAACTAAAATGGTTGATGGGACTTGTCTTATGTGGAAAAAATACACAGCGGAAAGCTATGAGAAATTCTCTTAAAGAGCAAGTTTACCTTTTACTTCTACCACTCTACGAACATTGACATACAATCAAAAGTTAAACATTTACAAATTCCAATTCAAGTTAAGGCCTGAAATGCAGCAGGGTTGGTGAAATAGCTCTACTCTTGACTCTCTTCAAGGTTGACAGCATGAGGCTCTCATATATGGAGAAGTAGAGATCAAACCACCAAAGAAGAGCTTCCACAACTGCCTTGCTCTATTTCCACCACGTGTCTTCTGTTAACACCTCTGCTCTCTGAAAAGTACTCTTGAGGCCAGATCACATCCCTCCCCAATACCTGTGGGCCAGAGCTCTGCAGGGCGGGGGCTTACAAGTGCTTCAAACTCTGACCCAGTTGCCAACAAACCCTGTTGGAAGAGAGGAGTCACTCCAAAG
>VZUA01050549.1:426-17157 GCA_013401035.1 Horornis vulcanius
TGAACACAGGAGGCATGCTGAGAATAGAGAGGGAAAGTGGTCATCTGGTCATCTGTCTCCAACTGGTGCTTGCTTCTTGGGTGATCACTGGATTGATACACACACGGACAATCCTCAGGCAAATGTAAAGGTGCTTTCAGAGATCTTCAGGCTTCTTAAGGTAGGACTCAGGGAACACATGTTCAGCTCCAGACTGCTAGATGAGTTCTTATTAGTTGTACTGTCCTTAACATAAGGACGTTATAGTAATTATTAATAAGAGTTTAGAATTTCAAAAGCAAACATTTCCATGGCAAATGTTAGGAAATATAAATTTCTGGAGTGTGTTTATGTTTACCACTACTAAAGGTGTGGCCCCTTAGTCAAATACAGCTGGAACAGTATTCTCCTGTAACACTTTAAGAAAATATAGAAGACTCATGTAACAAAAAATAATAAATAATAAATCATGTAACAAAAAGGGTAGATTTAGTATAGGAAGCAGTCTTTCTTCTCAGAAGATCTGAACAAGTTTCTGTTTCAGATGACACCACTCAGTTTTACACCTCAACAATAATGTCATCTTCTAATACCAGGTCCTGTCTTAGAGAATGTCCCCAGAATTCAAGGGGTTTTTTTGTTCTTTTGTATGGATTTCTCCTGGTTCTTAGTACAGAAATAATTTTTGGTCTTTTCCTTCCAAAAAAAAATTAACTTGTGCTTTAATTTCCAGATATATCAAATGTACTGTCTTTTATTCTGAGTAGACAACTATTTTGTTTTCTAGGTATAGGAAATATTTCTTCCTGACATACACTGGGTTGGTTTTTTTTTCCCCTGAAAAAAGTCCCTTACTGATCTTTTTAAAGTATGTCTAATCACAAATAGAAGAGGAGACAGTATTTCACTCCCTAACCAGTTTACAACTGCTGTGATTTTTTCTGTAATCTGTCCCCAAGCAAGCTTAAATCTCTCACATTCTCCTTGAAGGAAAAGAAGAAAGTGCAGAATATGGAAAGGATATTCAAAAAACTCTCTGATTGTTGTATTTTTTTCTGGGATGTCTTACAAAAAAAGTGCTTCTCAGTATGGTTAAACAATGGGCATCTTTTAATTATATGAGGAAAATTAGGGTTTCAATCCAGTTTATGTCATTTTCTTACCTGATTTCTTGCTTCCAAGCTTTTCATCAGTTAATAGAACTTTGTACCAGAAATATTCTTTAATTAAGGTTCTTCTTTAGTTTCCGATTTAGATTGAAGGTGACAAATTGTATAACCGTACGCAGATCATGCCTTTTCCCTACTTATCCTGTTTCTTTCCTTCAGTATTTTGAATTCCTTGATAGATTTTATTTGGAACCTTTCATTTATGAAGCCAGAATGATTCAGGCTGGACCCCACTGCTAGTGCTAACATTTTTGGGGAGCTGTGGTGTGTGTGCCAGTGCATAAATGCAGGATCTCTTTCAGGTATCATCATCAGCCAGCAAGCTGTGCTTCTGCTATGATGACAGCTTGTACGTTTTCAGTGATTTTCATCTGGGGATTTGGAATTGCTTTGCAGAGATAGAGTATGATTGCCTCCTTACTTGTCTCTGTTCCTACACTTTTATCTATGTGTGTGCATATAGAGAGAGCCATAATACATACAGATTACATCAGTTACAGCCAAGATCAGGCAGTGAGGAAGGGGAGAACAGCAACAAAATCTGGCTTCATTATATTCCTGTCATAACTCCATCTGACTATTTCCCAAATATGTAGTAAAGAACTTAAAAAATTATTTTTCTTCATTTCCTGTGAGCTTAGCAAAAGGGTAGTTCGATTAGTTTCTACAGAGCACTTAAAAATGAAAGTGAATTGTTTGGTTTGGAAATGCTAAGAACAGTAAATCAAAGAGGGTTTTGCTTGCAATTCTGAAAATGATGAGATTGATTAACTGTCTTAACGCTTGCAAACCTGAATTTACAAGCATAGATCTAAATGTTCTCTAAACATTAATAGTCAAGACTTTATTAGATTTCCTATATTCTGGTTGGAAAGTCAGATTGCAAAAAGGCAACATGCAGCTGGTTTGCCACAGTCTTTGGTGCAGAGAGGGTTATCAATTCTTCAAAAGGACTTTGGTGTCCAAAGAGGAGCCAAAGCATGGTACAAATGCTGGGGTGGTATATCCACCACTGTCTTTGTTGTTAGATTCCCTTCATATAAATCAGTGCGACAGGAACTGGTCAGTTCTGTATTAAGGGTGTTAAAGCTCTGCACAGACAGTTCAGGTCAAGAGGTTGGAAAAAAAACTTTCCCTAACCTTTCCTTTAGTTTTTCAGTCTACTTCTGCGTGTGCCATAAAGAATACACTTCTCCTCTTGGAGGGAGAAGAGCTGCATTCCTGAGGTCTCCCCTCTTTTAATACATTTTCACTTCTATTTGTGGTGGATTAACACTATTAAAGCTGAGTTGCCAAAAGCCTTGGGAGGCTCCCTCTTTCTTTAGTAGAGCCCATTACAAAATGAGGGATAAATCCTGATAAGGTTTCTGGATGCTGTTGTAACACGATAACAAATTTGGCCATTGGCCTTCAACGTGGGTGTTTTAGAGAGTGTGGATAAAGTGGGCTGTCTTAAAGAAAGTGCTCTCTGTTCCTAGCCTTTTCCCCAGCTTAAAAATTTATGGTTTACCTCTCCTTCTTGTTACTTGGAAACCTAGAGCTTTCTTTTTATTTTCAACCTACTATTAGCATAAGAGTATTCCCAGTGTAATAATTTTTTAATTGTAGAGCATATCCATAATCATAATCCTGTTCCTGTACTTGAATTCTGACTCCTTACAAAGTCCCCAGCCAAGATCTCACTGACTTTGGGAAAGCAAGAATTACATTCCTGTGCTTGTTTTTCCTAATATCTGGATGCATGTTGAAGACTTCACAGCTGAAACTCATTGCACTGTGATCCAGAAGATACAAAAGCAAGTATCCCTAGTGGTATCTTGACATTTATGTATCAAGTTTTACTTCCTAACCAGAAAGTTATTTTTAATAACTTTTAATAACTTTCACTTAAAAAAAAAACCTCATTAGGATTTTTAACTCTCACATCTGGGAATAAGAGTGACCTAGAATGCTGATGTGATGATTCATAGTATTTTAATTTTTGTAATATGGGAAACTATCATATAAATTTTAAATTGCACATTTCAGCTACTGCTCCAAGTAGGATTTGATATGGCAGGAAATCTTCCCACTCTGGCTTGCTAGGAGCAAGCCTACAAATTGAAATGAACTTCAATTAGAAGAGGACACAGAAGCAAGAACACACTGAAAATGCAACAGCCAAACCCTTCACTGTCTGCTCTGGCTTTGTTGTCCCTTTCAGCAGGCTGATGTGTGCAGCTTGGTGGGCTCCTTCCTCATCATGTAGGAATGATTGATCTTTCAGCTTTCCTGCCTTTAATGGGTGTGGCTAGAGGGCAGGTCACCAAGGCTTGTCTGCTGAAGGAAATGCAATATTCAGAAAAGGTGGAAGAATCTGTTTCTGTGCCCTTGCCTGTGGCTAGCAACCAGTAAAGCAAATGGCTGAGAGCTTGCTCCCCAAGATAAATAGCTCAAGTCTCAAGACCTTAGGTCTGTTGCAAAATATGTCCACCTTTCATAGATAAAAATCCAAGAAAATAAAACACATGTTGTCTCATTTCTCTGCATCCAAGTTTTAGGCATATTTCTGTAAGTGACCTTGTTTTCAGCAAATTCTCCTCCAGACCAGACGTTACATGAGTTGGAAACTACAGTCTGGAATTGTTCTGCACGGTCTTGGCTGTGTCTTCCAGCCAATTACAAACCACATATCCCAGATACCGTCTCCTCCTTGCCTGCGATGGCCACTCACAATGCAGCCAAGTGGCCCTACTCAGTCTCTGCTGGGCTGACTCCATGCCTGGTCTGCATGCCAGGTCCATGCTGTTCTGTCCCTCTGCACCTCAACCTGCCTTCCCAAGACCTGGGGAGACTCTTGGGGCTATGGGTCCATTAGGGCTGCTTGTGCCAGCCCATGGAGCTGGTGTCCCTGGCGCACACTGACTGTGGCACTGGCAGCAGTCTCCTTGTGAGTTATAAAGTCAGGAGCTGGGCCTGAAAACAGAAGAGGCAGCTCTCGCCACTCTGCAAGACAAAGGGCTGCCCTGTCACACTGGTTGCACTACCTGGTCCTTTGGTGTTTCGTCCACTTCTGAGAGGGAGAGCTGAGGGAATTGAAAGTGTGTCAGGTCTTAAGGTGGACTGTGGAGAAACACCTTAGTGTTTAGTTATACTGTAGAATCCCCTTTACTAGACCAGAAAAAGGCACATATAAAATGTGAGAGCATTTTGTACCCCTCCTCAGTATAACCATAATTCAGCCCTAGCCTGAAACTTAAATTCACCTCCACTCTCAGGCTTTCATTTACCTGCCTGTCCTGAGCTGTGAAGCATTTGTGGGCCCTTTACTTGCATGTGCAGGTCTACCTGTTAGAGGGGAAAATACAAGAGAGAGCTTATGCTGCAACAGCAGTCTTTAGCTAACCCCTTATAGACTTCACAGAGCTTCAAGCTACTAATTGTCCAAGTGATCTCATTAAGGAACTAAAGATAGCTGTGTGAACTCAAATGCTGTAATTTCAAGGGGAAGAATTCAAACCCAGTGAGGCCAGGCAAATACTGATGAGCAAATGAGCCTCTGCTGGTACTGGCTACACAGACCCTTAGCTGTCCTCTTCTCCAATTAATTGCTTTGTCCCAATATAGGAGTATTTCATTCCCTCCTGTCAATAATTTCTGCAACTCAATAAAGCAGGCTTCTTTAGAAATACGGAGGGGATTCTGGCAAGCACCACTGGTTTTAGCCTTTATTTAAAAATCCCCACTTTTTTTTTTTTATTGCCCCATTTCTGAAGTGGAAAATATCAAATGGATCACACCATATAGTCTGTGTTAACTTTTTCAAAATTAATACTAGCCATGTAGACCAAACTGGGGAAACTTGAAGCTACAACTCACAATTACAGCCCTGTACCTGCAGGTTATTACTTGCTTCTTGTAATACTTTTTTCTTTCTTTCCCAAAAGAATGGGTGTCTCCTAAAAACCTTGATGTTGACTCTTTCCTTTTTCAGACAGCTCTCTTCTTACCTTGCCAAACTCCTGCAACATTTTCTGTGCTCTTCTGAACTCTGTAGAAGTCAATTGTAATCCTCTCTAATCTGTGCTCTAGTGAGCACAGAACTGATTAGCCAAATCTCTGTATGTAGTTATAATCTTCGGTACTTTCAGTCACCTTCTCCTACAGCAACGATTTCAAGTTTCCTCTTTCACCTTCGTGATTATGGTGAAATCTGGCCTCATCTTTTTAGGCACTTTGCAATCTTGTCGTTCCTCTTATTAATATGAAACCTCATAAGTCATGTGTCAGGCCTTCAGTTAACCATGTCCTTTTTCATTCATTGATTCATTATGCTGCTGCCTTACCGATTCTTTTATCTCCTGATCTGCGCATTTTTAAACGCGAGTACAACCGTGGTGTCCAAGGCGTCCCGGAGTCCTGCCGGCAGCGGCCGCCTGTGCAGGCCGAGAGCGCGCCCTGCTGGTGTCCTTGTGGAAATGCAGCCCTGGAAACACCCGCGAGCGCCGGCAAAATTAAACCAGCGGGGATGTTTTAAACAGCAATGTCCAAAGCCTCTGTGGTTCAGGGCTGCTGCCTGCTGCACTCAGTAGCTAAGGTAGTAGTGGTCATACAGGGATGCAAGTACCAAGTGGTGGATGATATCTGTTTGCCCTTAGATTCATGGAAAATCTGCAAACGGAAGTCCAAGAAATGGAATTCATAAAGTTTTCCAAGGGTTTGAGCGTCATGAGAAAAGAAGACTTTGCAGCATGGTTGCTCTACTTCACTGATGAGGAAAACAATGAAATTTACTGGCAGAATGTGAAAAACAGAATCGAAGCAGGAGAGGTTGGTATCCAAAGTATGCTTTGTTCTGCTTCCTCCTTTGTATGCACAGGTTTTCATTTGAATGTGGTTATCTAATGAAGTTACCAGCTGCCAAATTAATTATTGCAGCCCTTGAATCTTATACAAGTAAGAGCGATGATAACTGGCCAGCTGAGAAATACAAATGTCATCAATGAGTATGTAGTCACATCTAAACACTAAGTCCCACCATATTTAATGACATAGAATAATTGGGATTTGAATGTATATTCATTATATATCATGTGAATTCTGTGATACTCTAGAACATCAGTTTGGAAGAATTCAAGACTTTCTGCAAGTTTACAAATAATCTGGAAGACTTTTCTATTGCCATGCAGATGTTTACTGTAGCCAATCGTCCTGTTAAGCGGGGTAAGTGCTGTACACCTTTCATATGGGTTTTTTTAAAGGAAAAAATTTTCATTTTAATTATGGAATTAATGTAAATTAATTATCCCAAGGTACCACGGTGAAGTCCAAAAATATTATGCTGCTCTGTATTTGGACTTAATATTTCATGAAAAAAAATAAAGTTTCCAATATGTTTTCACTTAAAACTTCTAATGTGCTGTCATATATGGATTAATCACAGCAGACTAAAGCAAAATCATAAAATGGTTTTGGTTGGAAGGGACCTTTGAAGGTCATTTTTCCAAACTCTCTGCCATAGGCAGGGAACTCTGTCACTGGATCAGGTTGCTCAAATCCCCACCCAACCAGACCTTGAACACTTTCAACAAAGGGACAGCCACAACTTTGTACAGTTTCTTCCTTATGTCCAGTCTAAATGTACCCTTTTCAGTTTGAAAGCATTCTGCTTGTCCTGTCACTGCAGGTGTTGGAAAAAACTCTTTCTCATAAGCCCCCTTGATATAGTGAAAGTCCACAATAAAGTCTGCCCTGAGATATCTCTTCTGAAGGCTGAACAACTCCAACTTCCTTGGCCTTTCTTCACTGAAGAGGTGCTCCATCCCAAAAATTATCACGTAATTTTTGTGACCTCCTCTGGACTCACCTCATGTCCTCCCTGTGCTGAGGAGGATGTGTTATTCAGTTATGTCTATCAAATATTAAAAATGTTGTAAAGTGAGGTTTAAAATAAAGATTTCAAGGAGGAGAGTTGCTTCCTTCCCATATAGGAGAAAGGGGAGCAATGCCTCAAAAGTTTTATGGACATAAAAATGCTTTTTGTTTTAATCCTGAGGTTGTTACTTAGTTGTTAATCTTGAAGGAGATGTCTCATAAGTTAGTTCAAAATAGCAACATTAAAAGTTCCTAAGGAAATGTAAGGAGGTATTAACAGTCATTGAAATTAATTTTTGATGGGCTCGTACGAAAAAAGATGAGAGATGTGAGAAGGTGGAAAGAGAAATACATATTCTTGAAAGATAAATGTTTGGATAGGATTTGAACCAAAGAAAACTGAGGAATTTACAACTTGTGACTCTCACTACTCTGTTTATGCACTGAACCCTGCTGTAATCAAAAGCAGTCAGCTGCTGAGGTAACTCATGCATGTTATATGCCTATATGTCTAATTCTCTCCTGAATCTGGCTGAGTTCTTTGTCTCGCTGTTTGCATATGTGTACATGTGTGTATTCACACACGTATGAACATTTATCTAAAAATAATACAGTCTTTTAGTCCTTCCTTTTATTCTAGACTTCTTTTTTTTTCTAAGAAGAGAAGAACTTCTAACTCAACTTTTCTCTCTGATAAAGTGGCCCTTCTTTGTTTGATGATTGTTATGTCCCACTGTTGTAGAAGATCTTCTTTAATTCATGTTATATTCAAAGAAACTACAGTGCCATGTCTGGATTTAAATTCAGCTTCAAGAGATGAAATGGTTAACATTTTTTCAAATACAAAATTAAGACTACTATAAACATCCCATGTTTTGTGTCTTTTTCAAGTTGTGGTTTGTTGGTTTTTTTTTACAGAAGGATTTTTAACTTAATTCTATTTAAACCAACTGTGAAATAATCAACTACATTTATACAGGAATTATTGGAAGAGACAAAGATGAGAGCTATGTCAGGAATGCTATTCCCTAGTAAGCTTCAGAACTAATCATATTTATAGCACTATTTATAAACAGCACTTGTTTATGAAAGCAGAACCATATTAATATTGCATTTATGACTCCATTGGACAACTTGCTGTAATAATCTACAATACTGCTATACTTCAATAACCTCCAGTTCCTTTTTGAAATTCACACTTCCACGATGCCTTCAAAAGCGCATCCAATTCATGTGTTGCAATTGTGCTTGCTATAACAATCATTTCACTCTTATGAGCTGCTGTTTTGTGGCAGCCCCACACACTTCCTCGTCTTCCTTGAGTCAAAACTCCAAATTCTGTGCACCACAGGACCAAAAGTGGAGATCATAGGTGTTTCTATAGTGCACAGAGTCGTGTAAAGAGAGAAAAAAAAAAAGAGCTGAAGATAAAAGTACATCTCCAGAGAAGTATTGCAGCTTTTTCTGGCACAAATCCTCAGTAACTCTTCAACATAATTTAAGAGGAGGTAGCCAGCTTCTCTCAAAACCAGAACTGCAGGCACATAAAGCCATGTGCTGTAAGCAGTGCATTGACCTGGTCTGTGTTTCTGCAGAGTTGCTGAGGAGATTGTTAGTTGAGGTGGAGCATATCATAACCTACTGTTCTCTGCGGAGGAGAGTTTTCTTGTAGAATGAATTCCTGAAATCCTGAAACTGGCTTGAAATAAAATGGTAAGGTTTTTTATGGTAGGATAGTGAGGCAAAAACCATTCCTATGAACAGGTAGCAGCCAAGAGTATGTAAGTTTTCATCTATTTCTAGCAAAAATTATCACTTGTACTGTCGCTTGAGAAGTAGTGCATCGCTAAAGCTTATAATAAATTATAATAATATNCAACAGGACAGGACCTGTCAGATAATGTTTTGGATACCATCTTCAAGATTTTTGATCTAGATGGAGATGACTGCCTCAGCCACAGCGAGTTTCTTGGAGTCCTGAGGAACCGAATTCATCGAGGTTTGAGGGTAACAAGCTGTCATAATTGTTTGTAAATACCACAGATGATTGCTACAACTCTCTTTTAAATGCTTGTAGAAATACAGGTAGAGTTAATGAATAGAAATAGGTTCATATTTTAAACTGGATAGTACTCCCACGTATGAATCTGGGAGGAGTGCTGCCACTAAGAACTTGTTATTACACGTGTGAACTACAGAAGCAGCAGCACAGCATCATATATTGTCTTTACACAGTGTGGAAATAGGAGTCTTTTTCGTGTAAATGCTAAACACGCTTTAACTTTATTAACAGGTACTGCAACAGCAGGGCATTCAAGGTTTCTGGAAGTGTGTGAAAAAAGAAAGTATTAAAGAAGTCAAAGAACTCTGGAAGCAAACTGGGAAAAGTCCTTTTTAAAGAAGTCCATTCTTCTTTTGCTTAAGTGGTTTTTCTTTAGGGGAGTTTGTCTGTCCTGTTTACATAATAACTAAATCAAAAATGCTCTTTTTTTATCTATAGCTAAAGTTTAATTAACCCAGACTCTAATGCAGTAATTTTATAGTCGTTCCAGTGCAGTCAGTTTGGTTTACGGAACTGGTATTGCTTTTGATCTCCATACAGAAGTACTCTTGTTCTGAGGAATAGTGCTGGTTATTGCTCTGTGGAGTCTGACCCTGCACTGTAGGATACAGCACACACAGGATTGAATAATGGCCCCAGGCAGGAATGTCACAGCAGTATCATCTCCTGTTAAAGGAGTGGACATCATCTCAGCCACTAACACTCCAGCTCCTCTTATCCAGCAAGGGTAGAGGTCCACAAGGCAAAATCACTTGTATAACACATTTTAAACCAAATTATCCTAAATCAAAAAGGAAAATTCACATCTCTTTATGGGGATCTGCTCATGTACTAGTTCCTGGTGCTTGATTCCACCAGTTTCTGTGTGGATGTCTGGTTTGTCTGCCTTCATGGTGTTAATATTTAACTGGAAGTACAAGACTGATAGGCTTGATGCAGGGTTTAAAAGTTGTACATTGATCAGTGAGTGTGCATTGAGTGTCGCAGGCCTCTTCCATGAGAAGAAAAAATCCTCATGGTGGCTACAATTTGACTCATGGCTATTTTGCTTTAATTGCATTCCAGAAGACAAATGTGTAACAAGTAGTCGTTTTATCGTACTAAAGGTTGTGACAGGGAAACCTGAAGTATCTCAGGAATTCAAGGTTATAATAAGCCACTGTTGAGGTAATATGTCCAATAAAAAACCAAATACAAATATCTATTACTCCAAATGCAAAGTTAGACCTAATATCTTAAACACTGAAAGGAGGAACAGATCTAGACTAACACTTAGAAATTACAGATGAACATTTTTTAGCAATAACATAAGGTGCATCTCAGTGTGCACATTACGTGTTTTGTCTTTCTTACAATCCCAGGAGCCAATAGCCAGGTCCAGATCACTCTTCCTGGTTGGCCACAATATATAGGAGATAGACTTACCTGTAAAGCTGTCAAGGTTCTTCCTCTTCCCCCTCTCAGTTGCCTGACTTGTCTTGGCTGGGGTGAAAGCTTAACCTTTCAGGACAGGTTTGTGGTAACAGAGATGATAGACTCAAAACATGGACTAGGGAAATGTCTCAAGAAAAATAACCAAGCAATCTCACCACTCATTGAGGTAATATCCATCCGTGTTTTGTATGGCATCAGCTGTGTTTGCCTCAAAATCATAAATAAGCTCAACATGTGGTGCTTGGTTGTCATTTCTTTGGGTTTTATGAGAAGAGGGGAAATTTCCATGATAGGTAAGACATTAGGGCAGCTCTCACTTGGTGTAGGGACAGGAAAGAATACATTGGGAAACCCTAAAGGTCCTGCCTAAGGAATACTGAGAATGTGTTTGATATGTCAGTAGCTGTCACATTTGTATTGAGGACAAGTTCTAGTGCCTGAGCCTTGGCATAGTGATCTGTCCTAGGGAACACAGTGGGAGGCCAGCAAAGCAACTCTTCCCTTGTGGCCTCAGATTGGAGCCTTAATATCAAGTGTTAAAGAGAAAATGCTTGTAGTCCTGTCATGGACGTGCACCCAGAACAAGACCATGACTATGGCAATGTCCTGAGGCTGTCTGGAAGATCAGGCACCAGTGACCATCAAGGATCCCTTTTTCGCCAGGAAAAAATTCAAATGAAATTACCCATGTGGAAAGAATGCAAATGCAGTAAATGCCTCAGCCTCCTCCCCTCACACTGGGCTCATGCACTGCTATGTGGGCAGCAGGATAGCAGGTGGCTGGTTTACTTCGTGTGTTTGGAAATTGTTTGTTGCTTCTGGTGGTGGGAGCAAAGTTGGGGTAGTGGGACTGGCACGACAGTACCACAGCCAGCTGCACTTCACTGAATTATTAAAAAAATGACACTATTGAAAAAGAGCTTCCATGGCACAAAAGTGTATGTGTGTTCACCCAAAATGTGCTTTGTGCCAGCTCTGGCATTAATGCAAGGCTGCCTTTTATTTGTTGCTGTTAATATTTTGGCAAATAATTTTTACTTTGGAGTGGAAATTATTCCCTAACATTTTATTCAGTGTGAAGTTAATAGGTTTATGATGGTTTTTTATTGCTTTTGTGGTTTTTTTTGTTTACTAATTACTTCCTTCTTACAAGCTCTTTGGTTTTCTTTAGGAAAAATCAACTCATTTAGCTTTAGTGTATCTAGAAGTTTAATTTCTCAATGCTCATTTCTAACTGGGTTTGTGCAATCAGCAGTATCTGCTTTCAGGGATTTCAAGATTTATTTTTCAGCAAAAGCTTTGGTGTCAAGTTCAGAGGAAAAGCAAAGAGATATTCTTGGGTTTTATATAAATTTTGTGTCTATAGTNGGAGATTAAAATAGTTATGAATAATTTTCAGAAGTTATCCTGAAAGTGCAGCCAGGAAGAAACTCCTTTAAAGGTCAGGGATGACTTGTCCGTAAGGCTTGAAGAATCAGACTCTGTTTAATTTGTAAGTTTATAGTTGTCAACTAAAATGCTTTATAAAACAGTCTTAAAATAATTTCTCATTTTTAATATCTGAAATTGAAAGAGATATTTGTGTATTTAGATAAACCCTGTTTTTTAAGAAATTCATTATATTCTAAGTGTTTGATGTTTAGTTCCTTTTAGTCACTGTATGGTATTTGCAGCCTGTCTGTGAGCATTGCTCAACACAGTTTAGTTAAGGTTTGTGCCAGCTACTAATCTAAACATATTAATTGTAACTTGTTTTAACATTAGGAACTCTTCCTCTGAACAGAAATATATAGAAAAGATAAATAAAATTGATTTTTTTTAATCTACCGCATTGCCTCTGATTATTACATGGAATAAAGATGAACACATTGGATATTGCAGAAGTCTCAAAAATTGATATAACATATCAAAAGGATACACAAAAGCAAGTGCAGTCACAGCATATAACTTCTTTACAGAATTTTAGTTGTTGTATCCCATAATAACACTTTTTACATTTCTTTGTTTGTTTACTTTAAGATGGTGTCTAAGAACCATTTATTCTTCATTTCCAAAGGAAGCAAAGGCAAAAATGCAGTGTAAGATCCTAGAAGTAACAGAAACTCATTGGTTGTTTCTAGAAGTTAATTCTGGTGTCTCAGTTTGTACGGGCCTCTTTCTAAAAGCAAAAGTCCCTTTGGATTCAAACCAAGTTGGTGGGTTTTAAAAAACAGGCAACAATGAGGAGTTCTGCATAGCAGACAGACAACCAGGCCGTGTGTGGTGTCGTGGCACTTAACATGTTCAGTGCATAGAACAAAAAAAGGATCATTGCCCAATAAAGGGCAAGAATAGGAACAACCCTGTTGCTTAGAGGAAGTATAAAATCCAGGTATATTGACCATACTTTGCCTAAAACATAAAAATTGATTGATAAGTGTACATCAAAATTTAAAAATACAGTTTTCTTCTCATGCCAGAGTTCTCACAGGAGAGAGCAAGCATGCTTCATACCTTCAGTTTTAATTTTTCCTGTAAAATAGTCACAGCTGGGTCAAGAAACTACTCCAATGCAGAAAAAAACCCTTCAGTCATTCTAAACAGAAAATACATGCCCAAATGATGTTGTGATCATTATTAGTGAGATCCTAGTTGCCCCAACAAACAGCTGCTGTAATGCAGTTGGTCACAAGGGAAGTGTGAAGATGAACGTGGCAGATGTAGACACACTCTTCTAGTGCCCAGCTGGCCACAGAAGCTTCTCGTACAGAAGCTGAAGATGTCACCCAAGAGGCCTAAAGCCCTTTGCAGAGCAGAAAATCTGAGAGACTTGAGCATGCACAAAATTAATCGGCAAAAAAAGTGCATGTCTCTTTACTCAATTTATTTGAATGTTTCCTGTTGTCTTTGTTTATTAAACAATTCCTAGTTGATTCAATAATAATAAAAAAAAACATACAACATATGTGGAGACAGATTTCCCATTAGGCTGGTGTTGGCTTAGTTAATAATGTTTCCAGTTCATTAACTGGAGTGGCCTATCTCAGAGCTCTGCTTGCAGCCTGGCTGCTGCTCCTGCACAGCAGCATTGCAGGGAGCCTGCTCAGCGCTGCTCCCACCTGCACGGACTCACAACACCTCGTGCCCTGAGAAGAAATAGGCCATGTTTTTCCTCACCTGTGTGCCCCTTGTGAGTTTAGATTGGATACTAGGGAAAAATGCTTCAGACAAAGGGTTGTTGAGCACTGGAATAGGCTGCCCAGGGAGGCAGTTGTGTCACCATCCCTGCAGGTGTTGAAAAGATGTGTAGATGTGGCACTTGGGAACATGTTTTAGTAGTGGTAGATGTGGCAGTGCTAGATTAATGGCTGGACTTGATGATTTTGCAAGTCTTTTTGAAATGATTATATGCTTCTCTTCTGCCTCTGGTAGAAGGCTGGCCTACCTTTCCAGGCTGACCAAGTGATGGAAGTAACATGGACAGCATCAGGCTGTGGGAGAATGGACACAACACCTTGCAGAATGCTGTTTGTAACTGGGTTTGTGTTGGCCCGATTTCAGACACACAGATTTGAAAAGCTGGGAGGAGGAAAATTCTATAGGTAATTCAGAGGAATGTGTGGGAGTTTTTCTCGTGGTATTTCAGATGCAAGCTCGCTGCTCTGAAACAGCCTTGGAGGGCCTGGCCTGTCTCCATGGACTGCAAAGGGAGCACAGGAGATGAGCCTCGCTGGACTAAACCTGTACTTTATGAATGCCACTAACACTTTCCTGGAGAAAGGATGTTGTACCACAACGCTATGCCTCAGGTCCACTGCTTTAGGAGAAAATTCGACAGTTTTAATGTTAGCCCATGGAGCAACTAGTAGCTCTAAATCACCCCAAAGAAAACCAATTGTTTTACTTTAAGACTTTTCAATGAAGTGTTTTAAAATGTTCTTCTTTTTTCAGGATACAGATTTTTTGTTTTAAATTATGTGGCCTCTTAGTGTGTTTTAATCTACTTTGAAACTGATACTGCTGGAATGAGCTAACATTACTGAAATCACTGTGTACATCACTTAAATAATGTACTGAAGGTAATTCCTAGAGCAATAGCAGAGGAGTCACAGGGTAGAGGATTATGTTCACTGTTGAAAAGAAAGGATACCAAAATGTGATGCTTTGCTACTAATCTTTAGAAAAGGAGACTAATTAAATGTTAAATCCTAAAGTTAAAAGAAACAATGCTACTAGAAGAAACAGAAAGCTATTAGAATAAATTAAAAAATTAGGAAATATGAATTTCACTGAACAAAAGGATGCTAAGTAAGCAAGGACTAAATCAATATGGCTGAAATTAGGTTTTTTAAAATGCTGTTTGACCAAAAATGCATCCTCACAATTTATAAATTTGATCCAATGCAAACAAGGGCTACTAATCACTGGTAGTTGGTGTGTACAAGATTACATGATCTGTACTAGAATGTGAGGACCAAATACTTTACATAATCTCAGTTGGTTTTTATGTGTATATCAGGAATGCAGAGCATCCAGAAAAATTATTTGTCTCATATTATGTGGAATAAATGAGACAGATTATGATTTTGCATCAGTCCCCATCTAAGAGGCTGGGTCGGTTGCTTCTGCCTTGCATGCTCCTGGAATTTAAGATGAGCTATTTTGAGAGGGTAAAAATACAGAAGCAAAATGGAGATTAAATTGTTGTAGATTATAAGCTCTAAATAGTAAAGAGAGAAATTCTGAGTAACAGGAGTGTTTGCAGTGCCTTGCTCTGGGACCAGCAAACATCTGGAAGACTGCAGCAGACCCTAATTGGTGCTGAGGCTGCAAAGGGAAATGTTTAACCTCTCTTTACACATTTTTAATGTGTCTAAAGCGGGTGGGTAGCCAGAAATGGAGGTGTGATGTGAAAATGGACAGGAGATGCCTTTTTTCAGTATTTGACAGTCATGGGATCCAGTGAGAGTGTGGTGAGCAGCTGTTCCCATAACATTGCGTTCAGAGTTGTTTTCAGCTTCCCAGAGTCTGCTCCAAATGTCGTTTCTTGTCCCTTCCCACAAATGAGGCAGCAAAGTTTGCATAAGATGCACTGCAGCCATACGAAGTCAAACAGGTGCTCAGCAATTCCTAGCAGAGCTTCCTTCCATCCTGCTTGGCTTCTTTTCAAGGAGCTGATTTCTTCTCAAGAAGTCCTTGCAGAGACATCCCAGGTGGCTTTCAGAAGTGGAAGATGAGAGTTCCTGCCAGCTGTGCCAAGGGGCTTCTTGGCAGCAAAACTCCTCAGTGGGGGGCACTGTCTGGGGATAAATTGTCCCTCTCTGCCACCTCACAACCTTGGTGTTGTCCTTGTTTAATTCAGTCTCACTTCAGTTTCTGTCATGATGGAAATGCTGCACAGAAATGTTGCTGGATAGTAGCTGGTCAAAAATTGTTTCTCATGTCCAAGGTTTTTGCTGCAGCCACTTGCCTTCTATCCTACCCAAGGCATCTGTCTGACCCAGAACTGAAATAGCAGCTTCCAGCTTTGCCAGCTTCAGACTCCATCCAAACCACACGTGGTTGGCTGTTCCTGCAGCTCAGTATGGACCTGCTGAAAGGAGGGAATGTCAGCATGCCCCACTGATACCTCTGTGGGTGAAACGAGTCAGCATCAGCAAGGAAGACTGGGATTGGGAAGATCATGTTGGATCCCCTCACATCTTCCCTACCATAGTGAACTGTTTGCTAAGTTCACTATGGTAGGGAAGATGTGAGGGGATCCAACATGGCTAAGCCTTTTTATTCATGTCTGTGCTCCATAGTTTTCGTGTTAGGAATTGTGCTTATTGTGAAGGGTTATGGGATTTTGTCAGGAAAGCTGGTGGAAGCACAGCCAAGAGGATGGTCAATGCTCAATAACAACCAGCTACACACAGCACATGCTTGGTAAAAGTTGTTTGGAACTTTATTTCCCATGTCCAGGTCCCTTCTTCGATTCCTGAAGACTTGGAAGAACAGTGTCTCTTCACTGAATACACTACAAGCAAACACAGCAATTAAATTATTAAAAGTATCAAACTAAGGTAAAATCAGGTACTTCTAAAAGCATTATTAACAAACATTATTTCAACACCAAGCATTTAAACCTTTTCCATTGTCTTGATGCCAAGTGTTAACAGTCCCATGAGATCTTGAAGTAGAGCACATGCCAGCAGTTGTGGCATATTTTGACACCCTTAAGAAACAGAATCATGGAATCATTAAGGTTGAAAA
>VZUA01050561.1:0-27034 GCA_013401035.1 Horornis vulcanius
CCCGCGGGGCCAGCCCGCAGCTCCCCCGCACGGCTCCCACACGCGGCGCCCCGGACACGGCCCCCGTGCTGCCGCTGGCACATCGTCCCCTCCCGGCTCCTGCGGTACCGGGGGTGCTGCTGGCACCGTCCTCGCACCAGTCCTTAGACACTTCTTTCGTTACATCCCTCTGCCTTTCTCAAACTATTTGAAGGGGAAAACAAAAGATCTCCCCTTGTCCTTTCCCCTGGACTTCCCTCTCCCTACTTTTGATGATTTCGGTCAATCCCCCATTAAGAGACCCAAACGTGTGCCAGTCCACTGCCAACTTCAGTCCATGTAACCCTGCCCCCCAAACTCACTGATACATCTTTCTCAATCTCGGCTCAGCACAGCTAAACTCATTTTTTCCCAGCCACTGATCCAGACTCTGCTCCAGATTACCTTCATTTCAGAAGTTGAAACATTTTATCTTTACTTCCTTGTTTCTCTCATTTTTGCAGGCATAGCAATTGCTTTGAACTCTTCCTTGCCTTTCCAAGCGTTGGTTTGGTTTTTTTTTTTTTCCCTCTCCCACTTACTAGGATTATTCTTAAGTGCTCAAAATCCATCCTGTTTACTAACACCTCAGGTTTAATACCTTGCTTCTCAACCACGACAGTCCTCACTGTAGGCAAAAATCATGTGCTGACATTATCTTCCTTACCTATCATTTCAGCCACTTTTTACCCATCTTTCCATTTCTTCATGTTCCCATTTTCTTAGCAGAGCAGTTCCAAGGGTTCTCACACTGCAAACCCTATACACCTTGCCACTTCCTACTTATCTGCATACACATCATACACATACTTCCATGCTTAACATCATATTGAAAAAATAGCTAAAGAATAATTCAGTTACCCTATTTACCTTTTATAAAATTATATTAATCAACAATACCCTGTGTCTGTGTCTCCACTTAAACTGTAAGAGAGATCGTTTTTTGTTTTATAGCTAAGATATCACTATGGGTATTGCCAGTCTCTAAAATAACCCACATTTCACTACCTCACATCTTTCCACCAAGGGCAATAACAAATTCTATATTGATTAACAACACAATTTTGACACTACCACTTCAAAAATCCATTAACCTTTGCTCTTTGGACTGCATAACAAAGATTTACATTTTAAATACAGAACTGAAATGAATACTTACTTTCTATGTTCTATTCATGCAAATAGGCTTCCTTCTGACCTGCCCTTTTTCATCTGCTACTTTAGTCACAGTAGAGTTCCTATCTCCCCTATTACACTGGGGCTTTTTACTATGTATTGTAATTTTTTATGCAAATTAAATAGCCGCTGTACCTGGAATTAAATACACTGTTGGTGCTCACTAATTTGAAATTGTCTCTTTAAAGTTTAAAAGGATATGTTTTTCATCATGTAATATCTTTGATTCTGTCCAATTCCAAAGGTTTCTTATCAACTTTTTGTCTCTCTGACTGGCATTTTCATTAATCATCATGGTATTTCCCATGTTTGCATTGCAGACTCCTACAGCATACATTAGTCATTTGTCTGAACCATCACAAGCAGAAGGAATTTTGCAATATTTGCATGTGCAGGTGTACATAACTTACAGTGCTACTGAGCAAAATAATTCCAAATTAGTTACCTGAGTTAAAAAACACATCTGCTCGATGAAGCCTAAGTGGCATCCCTGTACCTGTGGGGACCAACAACACACCAACAGGATTTTCACGCTCTGGATATGGGACATATTACAGAGATGCTCCAAATTCAGAAGGGTTGTGAACAACAAGTGGGTAAAACTACCTGGTGCTCACAGAAAGGGACTAAACCTTTGGTGCTGCTGTCAGAAATGTCCTTGAGTTATTCACAGGCACCCACACACATCCCTGGAAGCTGCAGCCCTGGTTCAGGCACTCCTGCTCCCAGAGCTGCTCCAGGCTGCTGCAGAGGGCGGCTGGCACCATCCCGCTGCCCTTCTTGGTTCAGACTCAACACCACCTAAAATCAAAGGCCTTTTCACTCATTACTGTTATACAGAGCAGTATTTGGGACACAATATTTAAGTCTTCTGGCTGATTAAGAGTAAAAGATGATACACTATTATTAGTTGGAGACACTGTGCAAATGAGGGCTGTAGAAACAGCTAACTTCTACGGCATTTTAAACTTAATTTAGGTGATACAGCAACAAAACAATGTGGCCTTATGCATTTTGGCAAGGAAGGATGGATGGGAAAAAGACTGACAGAGCAATTACAGGGAACTTGAAACATGCCCAGAGTCAACAAGATGACCTAACATTTGTCCTTTTAAAAATAAATACTCAGAATGAATAGTTTCAGCTCAGCAAACCATCTCTGAGAAAGGAAAACAATCATCCTAGGTGCAACTGGTAATCCTCAAAGACCATGTCCTATACTTGCCCTTCAGTTATGGGAAAGGAGGAGTGCAAAGCACTATTCCAGACCATTAAAACTGACAAGCTTGTACTGCACTCCGTGTTTCCTACTTCAAGCCTCATTTAAATTTGTTTAAAAATCTTCCTATCTTCAAATCAATAACAATCAGGAAAAGTCTGATGAACACCTCAGCCAGAATCACCTACAGTATGTGAGCTCTAGCATGTGCTCCCCAGCACCACAATACCAGGAGCCAGATGGAAATGATTTTACACTTCTGCACACTGGGATTTCTCCATGAAATGTTCTAGGCTGAATAATGAATGTTCAGAAAGATTGCAGGCCTCTCTGCACTGTTGAGATAAGGGTGCCAGCTTTCCTTGCAAACACAGCATATGAGTTCGTTAAGGTCATTTGAAATTCTGTTCCATTTTCAAATGGTGTTTTTTTTCAGTTTGAAGGATATGCACTGTAAATCCTAGCATGAACTCTATTTCCACTTAGAAGAGGTAGATTTCACATCTTGTTTTTAAGGAAGTAGGACATTGTTTTCACTTATAGATGACTTCTTTTTTCCTTGCAGAGATAAGAGTAATCTGAAGTTTCCAGTTCAGTGCAAGTCCTACAGGAACTAGAAAGTATCATTCCTCCAGCAGCAGTATTTGCCTCCTTTAACTCAGGTATTTTCAATCTTGCAAAGAGTCAGATAACAATAGCTACCAGATTGAAATATTTTGCCTAGAAACCCCTGTCTAATCCAGAGTGGCAAATTTTGTGGTCTTTTATAAGTATTTCCCAGGAAAATTTCTCATTTCCATCAGTGCTGGAACTGAATTTGATATAATTTTATACCTGAAAAACTTACTCAAGAGCAGCAATTTCTACAGATAAAGCTATTATTTTGCGAATTTCAGATGGACCATATGCTGTCTGTCTAGAGACAAACAAACGTAAAATCATATCTAATGATTTGTCCACACGACATTCGAACTGTTCTTCTCAAAAGGGCAAATGGAAGAAGAAAGAACAAGTGCAAATGGAAAAATGGGAGAGGAGGATGTCAAAAGGTAGCAATAGGAATAAAAGAAGCTGAAAGGAGACTTGGAACAGAAAGCTGCAGTTCATCATCTTGCTGTCTTCACCTTGCTGCCCACATACTTTAAAGACTTCAGATTCATCTCCTGGTGGGCCTTTCATTTTGTCAGCTCCAGCCTGCTGCTGGAGACAGCTCTCAGACAGAAGTTTTCAGGAAGAAAGACACTTTGCTTTGCTTTACCTTATCGATTTGAGAACATACAGAGGCAGGAAATTTTATCCTGGCTCAATTATTCACAAAAAGCATGCGGAGACTTGTCAGATTTGGAAGGGAGAGAAGTGACATATTGAGAAGACAGTGACAAAATAACCCAGAAAATAGGCCTACGTGGGAATGGTTTACCTGCCTAGCCTGTCACCGTGATGCTCAGCCCAGAAAACAGTGGCTGTGGCTTCTAGCAACCATTTCAGAAAGAGAGCAATACTCACTGACTACTGATTTACAAAGCAGAAACCCACCCTTCTGCTTAAAATTACTTCTCCCACACTTTGTCAGCAGAGTCACATTGACTGATTGTCTAAATCCTGGGCTGAGAACTCCCTGGGCAGGAAATGTGTAAGGCAGTTAAGTCCTGTCTATGCATCTCCTCTTTTCCTCCCTAATTCAAATCCTTCTGCTTTCTAAGTGCCTGGGTGACAAGGGGCACAACTTGGAACAGTAACTTTTATGGCACAGGAGTTGATATTTCTGAATGTCAGCAAGGGCAACTGAGTGTTCTGAAATTTCACATCAAAACACTGATGATCTCCAAAGCAATCAACACTGCGGTTTTTGGTAAAATTCTTCACTTGAAATTCTGTAACACAACGTAGCAATGCTGAGAACCCAGTCTGTTTCCTGACCAAGACTCCCTCCAGCTGGAACACACTCACTGCTGTTAATTTAAATTTCAGTCAGTTTCTAATACTTTTATAGCTTAGCGTTCTGTTTGCGAACTATATAGAATATTGTTTATTTGTTCATGCAATTTAAATATTGAAAAGAAGGGTTTTTAAAAAAAAATTAGTAAAAGCCTAAACTTCCAAAATCTCTTTGTTTGAAATAAGCTTAACTTCCAGAAAATGTCTGTGTACATAGTTGCATGTTTTATTTGAAATACTAGAAAACGTGAAGTATTATTTTTGTTGGTCCTGAAAGTAATGTTCTCTTTAGTATAAATAATTCAGAAAAATGCTTTTGCTTTCTTATTAATTGGAAAAAAAATTACAATGAAAATACCCTGACCTGAAACCTGCTGGGAAGTAAGTAATTTTCAGTAAGACCTTTAGTACAGAGCTGTCAGTCTAAGGGCAAACAAAGCCATATGTTTCTCTTTCAAGCCTGTTGAAAAAACTACTGTGTTACAGGCATGAAAACAGCACCTTTATGTGTCACTAAATACAATTTTTAAGGATTAAGTTTATCCCATTGTCAGTATTTCAGCTTACAAAGTATTTGGAATGTGCATTTCATTTCAATGCTTACATTTCCTTTATGAGTATTTTCCCTTATGTTACCAAGAAAATACCTTTGAAATCATTGCACTGCACTCACCTCAGAAATCCCATCTTCATTACACAGTCACATGGGCCTGCAAGCCCTACTTCTCTTTAAAAGCTGATTTATGATTCTATTTCAGCTTTTTTAACACTGACCCTGCCCCGAGCTGTGACACACATGGATTACAAACATAAAAGATGTGCTCTATGTGAAACAGATCACCCATGACAGAAGGCAGTGCTCAAGTGTCCCAGAGTTTGGGATGGCTGGAACACTTCTCCATGGATGAGCTACATGGACATAAAAGCCTGGCCTATCTTTGGGTTTGTCCACATTCTTCCCACTTGGAAATACTTTAGTCACTTCAGTATCACTGAAATAACTGGACCCCAGTGATTCTGAAATGCTGCAGTTGATATTTATACTATTAATTA
Organism: Horornis vulcanius; assembly: GCA_013401035.1. Classification (NCBI taxonomy): domain Eukaryota; kingdom Metazoa; phylum Chordata; class Aves; order Passeriformes; family Scotocercidae; genus Horornis; species Horornis vulcanius. The sequence continues at coordinate 5,405 of VZUA01050561.1, forward strand.
AGGAAAAAATGAGCAACAAACCCCAACACATACTTTTAAACCCTTAGTGTAGTCTGTCAGGAGGAATAAGCCTGGGATGTGTAAACAGTAATCATTTTAGCTGTTACACCAAGCTCATTAAATTATCTCAAACATCTGAATACTTAAGAAAATGCCATTGTATTAATGACTCCCACTAGTTTCAGTCTGCTAAACAGGAGATCATAGTCTAAGCGCTAATTCATTTTGAATATACACACAGGGAGCAGCTGAAGAGATAAAGATTTAAATAGAAAATGACCTAGTAGGAGTTTTCAGTTCTGATTTTTTACTGTGTCAGCAAACCAAATAGCCAGAAAAATTCATAATTCATTCTGATTAACTGCTAGAAAGTGCTTCAAGTGAAAAGCTTGTGGTGGTTTTTGTTCTGATTTTCCTTCCTCTAACCTATAGACAAATTAAACAACTTCATAAAAGCCGAATTTGTGAAACTTTATTGACAGGAGGTGAGTAAGCAAACTGGAGGAGATGAAGTGGAGGCAACTGGAAGGAACAAAGGCCATAAAGCTCCTGGAAAAAAGCCATTTGTCACTCAAGCTCTTACAGAAATTCCCTTGTCGGATTAGAGTAATACATCTGAGTGTTCAGAGGAGCATGCTGAAATACTGACCACTATGGGCTTCATTACTTTCACTCACCCACTCAATCCTGTTCTGTTTTAATTCCTTTCAGGAGGCTGAGAAAGTCACCTTGTCTAAGTGGTCAACCCCTGCTGTTTCCCACAGCAGCTACTACGCAAACTCCAAAATCGTTCATATTATGCCAGGAAATCCTACCTCCTCCACAGGAGCCAAAGAGTCTGGAACAATAACACACTATACAATATTCAACGTTTTTACTCCTCTGACTTTAGGAATTTTGCCAAAAGATGGAGTACTATTACTCAGAGAACTCCCACTTCAATGTCCACATTTCAGCTCCACGCAGTGACATTGCAGTCAGCCAGAAAACTGGTCAGCCTACACAGCAACAAACAAGCTCTTACCTATCATCATCTGCCATCTTCTCCATCTTCACCTTCTTAACTTGGCCAATTATACCTTGCTGTACCCCTTAAGTTAAAAATATTTATCTATAAATGCTACCTGCTTGCACAGGTACACACAGACCTGCATCATGCTGCTCTCATCCCACACTCCTCTCTTTTCATTTCTGCACTGAGGCAGTGTATATGCATAGAGATATCCTTATCCTTTTCCAGAGAACTGAAATTCCTGGAATATTTCTCATGAAATACACTTGTTTAATAAAATAAAGGTAATTTAATTATTAATTCCCTTCTTTCTACAAGGATGAAAGTTATAATCAATTACCATAATTCCAGGTAAATTAAAACCATCACTGGTGCAGAAGGAAATTTTCATGGGGTTCTAGAAAGGCAGATGAGCTGTTTGTCTGATGGAAGTGATTTTCTGTTCCCTTACTGCCATTTGGGCTCTTCCACCTTCAGAGTGAGATTGGTGAAGATATAGGAATGAAAAAACTCTGCCATACCTGGAATATGGAACAGACAAGTGCTGTACTGAGCAAGATACACAAAAGCAGTCGTGGAAATATCTCCAAAATTGAATGTAAGAAGAGGAAACCGCCTTGGTTAACGTCACAGAATCCTCTGAACATACAACTGGTGCAAACAGCTCATCAAAAAGCACTGTTCATCTTGGCTTTATCACACACAGTTTCACCTAAGAAGGAAGCAGTGAAGAAATCTCCCCTGAGTATGTCTTGATTCTGGCTCTACAACCATTACATAAATGTTCCTCAGAGTGATGCCACCAGTTTTAGAACAAAAGAAGGGGGTATTTAAAGAGAAAAGGTACAACTTCACCCCTTCAGACATATGCACATTATTGGCCTGCTCAACACTCTTGTGTGAACTCCACACATGGATATTAATAGGAATTCTGTGTCAAAGCTTTCAGAGAGAGACTGTAGGAATTTGTAGGAGAAAGGAAAGCTAATGACAGCTAATTAAAGATTCAATTTTATGTCTTAGATTTTCTTCGAAGATTCCAGATTTAGTCTTTTCTGGGTTTGTTTGCTTGGTTTTGTTTATGCAGCAGTCTACACTGATGTAACTGTTCTTGCCATTTATTTCCCTGATAAAATTAGGAGAAATAATTCATAGTAAGAACCTGCAAAAACTAGTCTGATAAATGGATAACAGACATGTAGCACACATGTAATATAAAAACATGTATTTTAAAGACCTTTCATGGATCACCACCTTTAAAACTCTGTTCTCCTACTGTATTTAAATTTTTTAAGTTAGTTAAAAAATCCTACTTAAATTTTTTTAAGAGGAAAGAAGCCAATCCAAGTGTAAAAGTAATCCCATTAAGTGCCTAAAGGTAGCTCTCCCACCCGTATCTGATACACAGCTAGCAGATGGAAAAAATCAAATTATGGATTTATTCATTACACATTTGTAAAAGGACACTCATCACACAGTATTCCAGCAAGCCTCCACTTTTCAAATACTGTCTAGAGTGGGTGGAATGGTTGCTGTTAGACTTTTAAGATTCAGGTTTAAAAAGAACTGCTCTATGTCCTGTAACACACTACAATCTCCATGACAATCTCTCTTCCACAATGCAATAGCTTCATTTATTTCAGGGTTATGTGCTCCCTTGCTTACCTTTGCCTATAAATTCATCTACTCAACAAAAGAAGAAACTTTTCCTAGGGAAACAGAATGGAAAAAAATAGCTGTTTAATATCCACTGGCACAAGCGACAGCTCCAAACCCCATGCTCGTATCTCCAGGGATTTAGATTTATTGGCATCTTTACTGGGTCTTGGAAGCCTGCAAAGTTGGCCAGGAAGAACAGAGTGTATATATTGAGACAGAAAACTCTGTGAACGACGGACATTTTTCACTGATGAGTTCTGTTTTTCCAAGAGGATGGAGTGAAGAACTGTAAATAACATGTTGGGCAGAGGTTGAAAAAGTTATCTAGCTTTTTATAGGCAACTTTAAGGTTTCATTGCTTGCTGGCTTTCTGGTCTCGAGCCAATCACTGTGAAAGTTTCACTTGCACAGTTAACTCCTTGCTTACCTTTGGCCCCAGAGTTGGTGTTAAGGTTGCCTAAGAGAGTGAGCACACATGAGAGCAAGTGAGAGAGAATGAGAGAACAAACCCCTCTCTAACTAATAAAAGCATTCTTTCAACTAAAATGTTAGAAAATCAGTGGACAGGTGTCATTGTAGGACATGAGAGACTTCAAATATTTCAGAAGGCAAATAGCATAATGAAGGCTTTATTGTCTAATTCTTACTACCTTTTATAAGGAGTTCTGACACAGACTTAAAATGATTGGTGAACAGGAATGACACGTCTCTAATCCCATTGGTAAAATTAGAGAAACACAAAAACACAGCTGTACAAAATTATTTTGAGAAAGAACAGATATTTACTAAGATTGTTTTGAGAAGAGGTTCTCCTGAGAAACCTTCCCTTGGGAAAGAAGTCAGCCACTACTAGCACACTACTAGCCACACTAAAATCCTTCACAGACTCAGAAAATCAGGCCTATAGACAGGGGATGGATGAGTAGAATGACATTAACCTTACAAATGGAAAAACAGGGGGCAAAGATGGAAAATGGCTTTTTACTGACAAAAGAACAACTATCAAAGGTAAAGTCAGAAAAGAAATAATTTAATTTTAACTCTGACTGTAGGGACAATGTGTATCACACTTTCCTGCTTCCCCTTTCCCCAGAAGAGGCCATTTACCACAACAGACAAGACAAACAATGGACATCAATATGATTGCTTGATTAAAATATGTTGATTTTTGAAAAGCTACCTTTTTCCACATAGAGACAGTTGGCCTATTTCAAACAGAAAAACCTCAGTAAATGCAACAGAGTCAGAGTCACTAATCTTTCATACATTCAGTTTCATAAAATTGACTTTCAGTCATGGTTTGAGAATAGGGTTGGGCTATAACCTCCTTTTAATGAATCAGCATGTCTAAAATTTAAGTGGTCATTAAAAACAACCCCCCACCCCCGCCAATTTCTAGATTTGTTGCAAAAAATAACCCTGTTAATAAGAATCATATTTAATCAATAAAAATATGCTTTCCTGAATCTACAGACAGGTAAGACTGATTTTTTTTTTTCAGCAGGAGTTCCTCTATCCCATGGCTTAAGGAACATTCAATGATGAGTGCTGGAAGCATCACACCTGCAACATTATTTCGCTTTGCAGAAGATACAGTGAAGGGAAATGGAGACAACTAGCAAAGACCAAAAATAAAGAAAAACAAGGAAAAGAGAGATTTGTTTGCATTTTTCAGTCTTACAAACTTTAGCTTGTACTGTAACCATGAAATATCTGCCATTTGTACAGCTGACTGTATTTACAAATTGAGGCATATGATCATAGAATCATTTAGCTCCGAAGGGACTCCTGGTGGGTTTTTCATTTATTCCCAGCAGTTTTCCACACAAATATGTCTTCACCACACCAGAAATGGTCTCCTCACACAGATGAAGAACAATAGCTCTATAATGTCATTATTCAGGAACGCTGGAAAAGCTATGAAATCCTTGTTAAAATTCCTGGGGCAGCAGGCCAGGCAGGCAGTGTGGCAGCTCCAGCCCACGTGAGGCAGAGCAGCAAGGTCTGTGCTGTCTGTGCCCGAGGAGAGCCTCAGCTCTCACAGCCCCTCTGCAGCACAGGCTCCACTGCAGGAGCCTCCTGAGCACAGCCCAGCACTGCTGACAGCACCAGCTCCCAAACTGTCACAGCGCTTCACCCAGTAGCTTGCTCTTCCTAGCACAAGGAGAAAATATGTAGCACAGAGATGTCTTTTACTTAACATCTGAATACTTCCCAGTCGGTGGAGAGCTGGCAGGAGGAGCTGCATTACTGAACAGCCCTTCCACAAAGCAGAGCAAACCCTTGTGCTTGTGCTGGACCTGTTTCTGCCCAGGGAAAACACTGACATTTATAATATGGCCATCCCCTCAAGAGATTAAAAACAATGCTATCTTCTAAAGTAGGTAGGAATTTAACTATCTCCTAACCAGATATCCTTATCTACCCAGCCTAAGTGCAGAAAAGAAAAATAAGTAGTAGGAAAAAAAAAAAATTAGACTATTATTATATCTTGTCATTATGGTATCGTTACTATTTTGTTTAGTGCAACTACACAGTGTCAGTGGTGGAGGTCACCTTTTCTGGACACTTGTTTCTGCATATTAAATGGTACTAAGTCTAATAAACTGCTTCAAACATTATCTAGTTGCTGGAATCAAAGTGTTTTTTTGGTTTTTTTTTAATGATTCCTTTATGGTTTCTGTTCCCTTGTGGTTGCATAAAAATGGCATCCAAAACACTCAGAAGTACGAACAGCAAAACGGGAAAACTAAACCCTTGTGATTTCTGGGATGTCCCTTGTGATTTCTTTTTTTTTTTTTTTAATTTGAGTTGGCAATCCCTCATACTGATCTTCACATGAAGCATCAGAAGCACTAAAAGACCAACATTTTTTCGGAACCAATCATTATAAAACTAATACATAATCATTTGTTTTTACATGATTAAACTCCACCTCTCACCATGCTGAGGGCACAATCTCAACTCCATGGACACACAGTAAGTTTCTTCAAGTTTTTTCCATTTCCCCCCAGTCTGATTTAAATGGCAGTGGTTTGGTAGGAAGGCTCATGTTCCACACATAGCAGATGTCTAGGAGCTGCAAGCACATTTGCCAACCAAAAAGAGACACATCAGCTAAGAGCAGGAGGAGGGTAACTCAGATCTCTCTCACCAGCCAAGGACAGGAAGGAAAGCAGAGTGGTAAGATTTCTACAAAAATGGTTTTAGTCTGCTGTTGCCTCCAACTTCAAGTTTTCAAGTACATGGCAGGTTTCAGTCAGGTTGTCTCAAGCAACCTTGAAGAGCTGCCCCTTGGCACTGTGTGCTGTTTGGGGCTTCTTCAAGCCAACATTAATAGCAAACTCAGACTGGGCAGAACACACATCCAAAATAGGTTTAGAGCACCACTAATGGATTTCCCTCTTCCCTTAGATGATATATAGCCACTTGTCTCTAACAGAGACATTAAATTCTGTAACAAATCTTTCATTTTAATCAAAGGCGTGAGAATCATAATGCTGAGGTTACACTTCAGAAAATGGGAGAGAAACAAACAATGGATTAGATCAAAAGAAAATCCCATATATTCACTCAATGCCATATTTTTGACAGTGACCAGTAATGTATATCTATGGGAATGTATAAAAACTATTGAAGCATAAAATGAAATTTCATTGATAGAACTGCCCAACTTCCAGCAGAGCTGAGGTGTTTTGCCTGATATTGGGGACTTCAGAAGAGCTTTCTTTTCAGCATCTTAAATTCACCTGTATGGCTCTGGTCACACAGAATCCCAAAACAGCACCCTGCTCTCCTTGCCAGAACCAACTTTCCTCTTAAGACAGGCAGATGTAACTCAGCCTGGAACACAGCTGGGAAGAACCAGCTACACAGAGCACCAGAGAAAGCTCCCACTGGGTAACACCATGCTGTGCAATAAGAACGACCTTTAGAAACTTGAAGCACCAGCTTTAGACTCCAACTGCTCAGTGTCCAGAGCTCACCCTTCTGCTCAGCAGAGTCTCCTGCCAGTGCCCAGTCACACTTGGCATGAACAAAGGCAAAATAAAGGGAACTCTGCTGCCTCCAGCTTCAGGCACTCAGTGGATGCCCCCACCTTCATTTGACCCTGCTTGCCCAGACCATGGAATGAAGGGCTTTACACATACAGAAGAGAATAAACACACTGCATTGCTTTTGGAATTTAAAATAGAACAATTATCCATAACAGTTTACAGCAAGACTTCATGCACATCAGTGTCTACACTACAGTATATGGTGTGCATGCACAGCTTTTGTCTGTGGGGAACAGTTACCAAAGATGGACATGAAGATCTTTATTACAACAGATTATTATTACCATAGAAGATGTGCCAGGAACATACAAATAGTGTATATTAAACCATATGGAGAACTTGCTGGTGGTACATGGAGCCCAACCACCAAAATGCTTCTTCCACAATCCCCACCTACCCACAGCCTGATCAATGCCCATCATCTGTGCACAAAGTTTAACTTTGTTCTATTAATAGTACTATGAAATCTGGATATATAAGGAAGTGCCCTACTATATAAAGCAATATATTGGGATTTTTTTTCTTCCTGCTGAAATAATTTCTAATTTAGTTACTATAGAAACCATCCTGCAGCCATCCTAAAAAAAAAATCTCTGTATATATTTACACTCACACTGAGAAAAAGAAGAGGAGAAAAGCTGGAATGTACCTGTACATGTAAGAGAGAAATGGCCAAACAAAACAGATTTGACAGTAATTTATAGGAGCACAGCTAAAACTCCTTAAAATCCAACAGCAATATTCCTTCATATGATTGCCATCACTAAGAAAGTCATGAAGATGCAAAAACCTCTGCTTACAGAAAATCAGGGCCTTTCTTTACTGCTCGGGAAACAAATAGGTACAATAATACAGTAACACTATTTTTTCTTAGAATTGAAAAAGGGAAGTTCTGAGCATCCTGACATTATTCTAATATGTCAAATGAGAAAAAGTCAGGGCTAACTGAACATGCCTTTTTTGCTCATTTAAGTTGCAGGTGAGTGACAGGTAACAAATTATACAACAGCCCATGACACACGAATCCAGACCAGCAGTTCTGCAGTAGAATTTAACAAGAGACAGCTTTACCCAGGTTTATTTCTTTTCATAGAGTGCTGTCATAAACATTTCATAAATAATTCTTCTAGGAGTATGCATGATTTATAAAATGTCTGGGAGGAGCTGCTAGCTTTCTCTCTTGCACTCTGTTGTTTGTACTTGTAAAATTGAGTCAGCTGTAGTTTCAACAACCCTAAATCTTTTCTATGAGAGATTAAAAACACCAGTGCTACTTGCTGCAGCAAAAAAAAAGGTATCCCAGTAGTAAAGTAGCTACAGAAAACCACTGAGACATGCATTTAACTCTTCTGTATGATGAAGGCTGAAGAGTTCCCAAAACAAAAAACCAAAGGCATTTTATGGAAGCAAATAAACACTCTGAGCAAAAGATTTCTGTTGGAAATAACCCTGGGGGACATTAATAAGCTTAGAAAATCTTAAGGTTGGCCATTTAATTTCTAAGATTAGATGAGACTACTTTTGCAGAGTGCTAGAATTTGTGTTTTATCACCCAAGTCTGTACATGAAGACAGGAGCTGGGACAGTGGGCTGCAGCACCATCTGCACAGGGGATGACACACCAGAGCTCTGACCCAGATGGTGCAGCTCAGTCTCTTCCCCACTGCCTGGCTGGGAGCTTTGCATGAGAACAGAATAGTTGTGGTTTAACCCAGGCAAGGTCAATGCAGAGCTGAGAGGTTGTTTTCCAAGTTGGTCAGAGATTTAGGTTTGTCCAATTCTGGAATGTCAGCTGACACCACCAGCTTTTTGTCATGGGCACTTGTAGCCCTTTCCCTCTCAGATCTGGATTTTCTCACTCTGCTAAGTCTGTGTCATCTGTTCTGGATTAATGCCACATGCTTCACACAATGTTACTTGAAGAGGATTTTGAAAATATAGCTGGGTAGAAAATGAGACCACCAAAATATTTTATCATGCTAAACTCGTGCCTGTTACCAGGAAGACTAACCTACATGCATGCAGGAGTAAGTCGAGATGTCCCCACAGCTGAGACACTGGGGTTCATCCCCAAACCAAAATTTCTAAAGCCTGGAGACAGTGGTCTACAGGGAGGAACTCCAGACTAACACTATCTTTGTATGTTGACAGACCCAAGTTCAAACTGAGAATATCATTTACAAATACCTTCTATCTTTTCTACCAGTATTCCCAATATATTGCACTGGGCTAGCATATACCTTTTGTTGAAGGTTGTCTTTTCTTTCAAAGTGTATCTAATTTCTGATTAAAGAAATCAATTATGGGAATTAAGTCTTTTGTTGATTTACAAAATAACATTATTATACTGCTGTCTAGTATCTATACTAGCACTTTTCATCCTTCAGAGTATAAAATATCAGTATGCAGAGTAAGAAATAATTACTTTCCGAAATAATGCCAGAAGATTCCACCTAGGAATATAGTGGAATCTCTTTAAATTAAATTAGCTTGTATTAGCATTCAAAAACTAGACAAGATTTAGGTCATCCACTGATCTCTCTTAATGTGGTAATTCACATTTTCAAGTAGAAACACTCCCTTATACACACCTCTCAGTTCCCTACTGCTCATCTTCCTCATACATTAAAACAGAATACTTTTGACACTTAACCCTGCAGAGATGAACAAGTCAGCCTTGATCATGCAAAGTTCACACTTGGCTTGAAGCATGTCGAATAATTCCATTAATTTCCACGAGAATACTCTATGCTCTGTGAATCTGAGTCTAAGCATTCAGCAGTGTGAGGGGCTAATCACAGCAGGATTTTTGTAGGGAAAGACAGTGCAGGGAAATCAGCACAAAGCCAAGTAGCCATCAATCAGGCCACCACTGTTTAGTCTGCCCTATCAGGCTGTGCCCTGGTTTCAGCTGGGATAGAGTTAATTCTATTCCTAGGAGCTGGTACAGAGCCGTGTTTTGGAGTCAGTGTGAGAATAATGTTGATAACACACTGATGTTGTAGTTGTTGCTAAGCAGTGCTTACTCTAAATCAGTTTCCCAGGCTCTGCCAGTGAGGAAGTGCACAAGAAGCTGGGAGGGAGCATGGCCAGGAAAGCAGACTGGAACTGGCCAAAGGGTGGGACAGAGGTATGGATAGAGACCAGTACAGAAACTGGGGGGAGATGGCTGGGAGGGGCCCACTGCTGCTGGGGAACTGTACATCAGTCAGCAGGTGCTGAGCAGCTGTATTGTGTATCACTTGTTTTTCTGGGGTTTTATTCCTCTCTATTTCTTACCTCACTTTTAATTTCTATTAGTATAATATTTTTTATTTCAATTTTTTAACTGATCTTAGTCCATTACCTTTTTTTTCCGATTCTCTTCCCCATCCCCTGGAGGATATGGGAGGGGAGTGATCAGATGGGTGCATGGTATTCAGCTGCTGGCCTGTTAATCAGAACTTCTCTCCAGAAAGATGTAATGATAGAGAAACCCTTTTTGCAGACTGATCCATGAATCAAGTCTGAACCACTGTCAGTATTCCTTAGGTATTCAACCCACCTAAAGGATTAGAACCAGAGAAGAGCACTTACCTTGTACTTAAAAGAGGTTTGCAGAGAGGTGCTAATTAACACAACATACAGCAAAAATGAAGACAGATGTTAACAGATAAAAAGCTGAAATAAATTTCGCAATTCCAACATTAAAACAAAAGTACTGGATGGGAAAACAGAGACAGAAAATTTTGTCACTGCCATCATANTCCACGAGAATACTCTATGCTCTGTGAATCTGAGTCTAAGCATTCAGCAGTGTGAGGGGCTAATCACAGCAGGATTTTTGTAGGGAAAGACAGTGCAGGGAAATCAGCACAAAGCCAAGTAGCCATCAATCAGGCCACCACTGTTTAGTCTGCCCTATCAGGCTGTGCCCTGGTTTCAGCTGGGATAGAGTTAATTCTATTCCTAGGAGCTGGTACAGAGCCGTGTTTTGGAGTCAGTGTGAGAATAATGTTGATAACACACTGATGTTGTAGTTGTTGCTAAGCAGTGCTTACTCTAAATCAGTTTCCCAGGCTCTGCCAGTGAGGAAGTGCACAAGAAGCTGGGAGGGAGCATGGCCAGGAAAGCAGACTGGAACTGGCCAAAGGGTGGGACAGAGGTATGGATAGAGACCAGTACAGAAACTGGGGGGAGATGGCTGGGAGGGGCCCACTGCTGCTGGGGAACTGTACATCAGTCAGCAGGTGCTGAGCAGCTGTATTGTGTATCACTTGTTTTTCTGGGGTTTTATTCCTCTCTATTTCTTACCTCACTTTTAATTTCTATTAGTATAATATTTTTTATTTCAATTTTTTAACTGATCTTAGTCCATTACCTTTTTTTTCCGATTCTCTTCCCCATCCCCTGGAGGATATGGGAGGGGAGTGATCAGATGGGTGCATGGTATTCAGCTGCTGGCCTGTTAATCAGAACTTCTCTCCAGAAAGATGTAATGATAGAGAAACCCTTTTTGCAGACTGATCCATGAATCAAGTCTGAACCACTGTCAGTATTCCTTAGGTATTCAACCCACCTAAAGGATTAGAACCAGAGAAGAGCACTTACCTTGTACTTAAAAGAGGTTTGCAGAGAGGTGCTAATTAACACAACATACAGCAAAAATGAAGACAGATGTTAACAGATAAAAAGCTGAAATAAATTTCGCAATTCCAACATTAAAACAAAAGTACTGGATGGGAAAACAGAGACAGAAAATTTTGTCACTGCCATCATAGGCAACCACATAACAGATCTGGACTGTATTCAGCCCAGAATGACAAGCAGAGCATCCCCAGGCTCTCACCACGCACTGCAAACCAGAACTGCTGAAGAACCCTACCACAAAAGAACAAAAGGCAAAACCCCTGGGACATACCACAGAAAAGCCAAAGATACCAAAGACAACAGCAGTGTGCAAGTGGCAATCACAGCACGGAATTTGACCGATAAATGCCCACGTGAGTCTCAGAAGCATTCTGTGTCCCATGTCAGTGAGAGGCACAGACACAGGGACAGCCTCTGTGACAGTGCTGCTGCCTCACTGTGGGGCTTGGAGACACTTTCTGCTGAGCCATGCTACAGAGACCAGAGCACAAGAAAGCTCCTTCCAGCTCAGGAGATTTCTTACACCAAAGAGCACTATTTTTGTATCATGAGAAGGGCAGTTCGAGTTGAGCAACAATAAAAAAGAGGATAATTAAGATGAACAAAATTAGAATTTTTAAAGAGGGCTCAGCCATCAAATAAATCATAAATGATGCATAACTGAAAAATGTTGGTGCTTCTGTCCCACGTTTTCAAGCTCACCAGAAATAATCCTTCTAGTGTACTTCCCTTCGAGAGAGATATTCACCCAGTAAATACCTCTGTAACTCTCCTTTCCTTCAGCTGCTCATGGCTTGTTTAACATGCCTGTATGGAATCTCACATCCCCATCCCTTTGCAAACCTTTCAAATGAGAAACAGGTGTTGCAGGGATGGCTGAGAAGGGGAGCTGTGTTTATCAGCTGTGTAAACTTACGTTGAAGAAGTTGGTCTTGTTCCTCTCGCAGAAGAGGCCCTGTGCAGGCATGTGCTTCAGCTGCTGCCAGGGCACCCCGCTGCCCAGCAGCACGTCCCGTGCCCACTGCAGGTTCTGTGGACAACAACAGCCAGGTCAGTCATGGGCAGGGCATGGAAATGCCACCACAGGTAACAGTACAGAACAAACTCTGCTTTTATTTATTAACCTCCAGTGTCTTTTCAGTGTATTTGTTGTCCCCACACACTCTTTGGAAGCACTCCCAGCTCTTCCCTCAGGCCTGCAGGGAATACCTACCAGGGCTGAGACCTCGACCCTCAGGCTTAAACTGCAGCCTTCTTTTAGTGGGGTGGCAAAATCAGACCTTTTAGCCCTACCCAGCCATTGCCCTCCATGTAAGTTCACTTAACCTCCCTGGAAATTGCATGGCTGTCATCCAGCTTGGTTAATAGTGCTCAATCAATTAACAAGAAAGTATCAGGAGGGGGCTAAATGATAGATGACAACCAAAAATTGATAAAAGCACTATCCCTCTAAGAGTTCAGTGCATGAACCTCTCTTGTGTAGCTGAGAACTAGGGACAGCTGTTGGCTCCAGGCAGAATGTTACCAACAGATGGGACAATTATTAATTGTGAGATTTCACTGATGGAAGCTTTGCTTTACTTCATTTTTTATTTCAGGGTTCAAAAGTGCCATTTGAGTCGCATTTGACCAGCTTTTGTACAGAAAACTTCTCAACAGAGGATATGAAAGAAAGAGGAAGAAGTTTGGGTCATAGAGACAAATGACAATGTTGCACTCTGGCTTCTGTTCTGTGGACTGGAAATATACTACTGTGAGTCATAAATGTGATTAAATCATATCCATCCAAGAAGCATATTCCAGCTGTAATATCCTTTTTTTGTGTATGCTTGTTGGGGTGGAGGGGTTATTAGAAAAGTTCTTATCCTGTGTTCCAGATTATTTTTGTTTATGAGACCCTGGTGAAGGAGTAAAAGCCCTGCTCAATCATCAGTGCCTTTCTGCTAATGACAGTAATCATGCAGAATCTCCAGTGTCTTACCAGAACTGGAGCATCCCCTCTAGCAAAATGCTGATTATGGATTCATGTGCAAGAGAGCTGAACGCTGGCAATAATAGCCAGATATTTATGGGTGTCAAAAATCCCTCATTGCAAGAGCTCATAGAGGCACTTACACAGGACCTTCATGATTATAGTGCAGCATAATCAAGGGGATTTGGGCAGCTTTGCTTTGGTATGGAACAAATACATATTCACTCACAAACATCACAAGGTACTTTCTGGTTGGTCATGGGAATCAGTAAATTTAATTATTATCACTGAGTGTCAAATTTAATTAAGACTGAAGAAAGCAGAGGGTGTAAACTCAGCTGCATACTAACTTTTTTCTACATAACTTCTTTTGTAATATGTATTTCTGTAATCCTGTTAACCTAATCCTGAAAAATACTTGGAACTACATACAGAAGAAAATACAACGCAAGAGAACCTACAAAAATCTGGTCTTCCATGAAAGTCATCTTGTTTTGAATAAAATCAGAATCCAACAAAAATAAGCCTATTGGAACATCCAAGATCCAGGCACACAAAACGCTTTATTTAGTGCTAATCATAGTCATCAGAAATATAAGTTGATGCCAAGTGTGAAAATGAAGTACAACTTCCCTAACGTGCGGTAATCTGAATCTTACAGTTAAAACTATCACATAAAAATTCACGGAAAACAAAACCCTTAAGAAAGTTACCATCCCACCACAAAGCTTAAATCGAAAATCCCAGTCTAAAGAAATGTTAGCTATGGATGTATTCCCAAATGGAAGTTTTACAAGGAAAAGGTTAAGAGGTCATTAATTGTCTCATTAATTGTAGCGTCATGCTCTGGTGCTGGGATGTGCTATGCACATTACACTGACCATCCACAGGCATGTGTCTGGTACACATAATTCACAGGCTTTTATTGAACAAGATGATGGCACTCACCCAGCTAGGAGGAGAAAAGATCATTCAGACAAATGGGGCAATTACACGGTAACTTCACACAATCAAAGCTAATAGGAATAAAAGACATAGTTACAGATTTTCCACTACCCTTCTCCTTAAATCAGCATGATCACTTATTCCCAGTAAATATGCCTGAGCAGGTCTCAACTCATTAGATTTCACAGAGTCTGCTCTGCTTGGTTTTCAGCTGATGAAGTTATTAGGAGTGGGTGAAGGGATCCAGGACACAGCAAAAAGGATTTATTCTTCTTGGCACACTGCTTGCCAGTCTGAAATGCTGGATTTGGCTGTCTGACTCAGGGCCATTATGAAATACTCTTTCCAGTTCAGCTGTTGCCTCCCACATCTTTATCACCCCAAGATTCAAAGACAAGATGACTGACAGGGTACAGTAACTTGCAAAAAAGCTGAAGTAGAAAAGGAAAATCTCTTGGGGTCAACCAAGTGGAACTCTGAGTCACCTGAGATGGATACCCCTTCACTCAATGGCGTCAGAAGCACCTTTACCTAAATTGGAAACTCCACAAAAGTGTTTCTGAGAGGTGAAAAACCACTCCAGCATACTTTAATCCTTTCCTCTAATTTCATTTACAGTCCATTACAAGGCTTTGTCTCAAAAACCTCCTCCTACCCCTGCATCAAATAAAAGCAAAATAAAAAGACTGCTGATTTGAAGGGTGGCTTTTTAAATGAACCATTATTATCAAACTGTTTCTACTTGAAGTGGTTACCTCTATTATGCTTCCAGATTATGTCTGTATCTATTAAGCCTACATACATATAATCTTGCAATTTTTACATGTCTGTATAACGCCTGGTTTGACTAACTTGTCACATCACTGACCTCATGTCACACCCAACATTCATTTCCCCATTAAGGGCTCTGCTAATAACAGACATTTCAGAACATACAAACTTAAAAGCTCACACAAACAGTCTTTGAGCAGATTCTTCCAGGATTTAGAGAGCACTTTTTATTTTGAGATTAAAAAAAAGCATGAAAGCAAATATTTTTATTTCCTGACAACCTGCTGGTTACAGATGATCAGACCAGTTCCACATATGGATCCATAAGGACCATAAGGAGAATACTTTTCACAAAGTTACACTGACAGTGTCTTGCCAAGTCCTAACTTCTCCCTCCAAACAGTGCCAACACTCATTTTGGAGGAAAAAATCACAAAGGATGAAGACTTTACTTCAAGACAATGTTAATGGGAAACTGAAACTACAGCCCAAACTGGCAATGAAGTAACTTCTGAAAATTCATCCATACTTCCCTGCACATTTACTCCAACTAAAAACAGCTATGTATAAACTTGTTCTGATAACAGACTAAAACAAAGAAAAATAGACTCCAAATATTAAGCTGGATTTTGCAGGGGAAAAAAAACCCAACAGAAGATGTAGCCAAACAAAATGTTCAAAGAGTTTGAAAGGATGCTTAAAAAAGCACTCAACAATATCTTCACTAATCTCACAACAGCAAAACCAGGAAAACTGTGAAATGGGCGAAAACAGATTGCATATGGAAAACTTGTTTTTCTATGCACTGTGGAGACCTGCCAATCCTCTCCTTTTCCCAGCCAACCATGAATTTTGGCCATCAGTCTAAATTCTTCACGCAAATTCCTGGCGTTGGAACGTAAATGCTGAATTTTCCGAGACGGTTATACGCATTTAAAAATTAATCTCAGTTTTCTAAAATTTACCAATCTGCCCCCCAACAACACAACCTGACCTAATTTATCTCATTTTTTTAAATCAGGCTTATCAGGAGTAAATGTAAGCATAATTCTTACTCCAGTTACTGCTGACAATGCATAGATCCATTTTGTGTTTTAAGATTGTGTAGAAGTATAACTTCCACTAAAGACGCAGTAATGTGCCATTAAGACACAGATATTGGACACTGCTCTACAAAATAACCTGAATGAGTCATTAAAGAAAGAAAATGTAAAACCCATGTGAAAATATATAGTGCACATATATCAATAAGAAGATTTTTGGGGTTTTGCCTTGTCAAGTGGCTGTTCGTTATGCAGGGAAGTAATAAAAAAGGACAGAGAAACCCAAAAAAGCTCATTGAAGCCAGCCTGGGAACCACTAGGGTCAAACAGGCAGGATTCAGTTTTTCTGAGTTCCAAGAGGAAACAGATTTAGACAACAATGTGTGTTTCACATAGAAATCCATCACTGAGTTGATATTTATATAAGGAGGGAGATATAAAAAGCAAAAGAGAAAGCTTCATCAGGGAAAAATAATAGGAGAAAATATTTTGCAAGTAGTTCCTCAGGCAAGGACATGCTATTTGAACCAATAAATTGAAAACAGGCAGCTTTTTTTGTTGAATGTTGATACAAAATCATGTCAGCAACAGTAATGACAGATTGCAGGAATCTATGGCTCCTATTCATGATTAGCTCCATGGAAAAATTAACAACTGTTACATACAAACAGCATAAGCATGTTTTCAAAACAAGCTCTGTATAAAAAAGGGTGGTATTTTCCTGGATAATCACTCTACAGACAAATGGAATATTCATCACCTTCCAGTAGGTTGGGTAAGGCTTGTATGTGGCTCACTTTGCAGTGACACTGGTGACATTTTTTACTTCAAGGCCAGGGACACAATTTGTTTCCCTTCCCTTCCCTGTTCACAAAAGCTTCAGAACTGGTGGGGAAGAAAATTCCAGAAGCCATGCAGAGCAGCATATGATCTAATGCAAGACTTCCAAATATAAAATCTGTGAATTCAAACCTTGATTGTGACAAATAGTAAAATATCTCTGATCATTTCAATGTAATATTCCTACACATTTTACCAACAAAGACACAGGATACCCAGAAAGTTCATCTGTGTCACATGATGTGTTTACACAATACTGATTCATTTCTGCTCCAAGTCACTTTTCAGTCCACTTATTCAGTAAAATAAATAATTGCTGTCATTTTTATGAGAACATCTTAATTTATGTGACATATCTAAAATGTAATTCTCTGCTGAATGACAGAAAATTACTTGGTTCAGTAATAAAAAAAGAAATTCTCTCCTTAACTGACCTCACACACAAGCCAGACAATCTAGGAGCTGAAGACTTCCCAAAGTGTAATTTCATTCCAAACTGCATTGAACAAGGTGTATTTTACCCTGAGACTCGTGCACCAGTGCCAGTGGTTTGCCTGGGTTCAGCAAGACCCACTGAGATGATAAAATCTAAGATTTTAAAACTTCCACTGTAGTATCCAGATAAATCCTGCTACAACTTAGGCACAGACAAATTTAGCAAATACAGTTGACTAGGACAAGAGAAAAATCACATCTAAATAGGTTTTCTGCTCTGAATCCTCCTTTTGATCAATATCAACATGTGCACGTTTCTCTCTGAATTTATTTCAGGATTCTCTAAACCATGTCCCCTCTGCATGAGTTTCCAAATGATGGTGCAAAATACATGGGTAGAGAATGCAGTAGCAGAGCAGGTGTGGGGTCTAGAGGAAAAGGCCTGTAAATAGAAAGCTTCATTAGCACCCATTCTCTCATCTGATGGAAAGGATCGATCGATCTGTCACATTGTGCTTAGTCACACGACCGTGTGAGATGAGAACAGGGATCTGACAGCAGCTGGAGAAACAAGGCACTCTATCAGAGCTCACCTTGTGTGTTTTGCTGTAGGTGTAGAGGTAGGCCAGCCTGTAGAGGCTCTTGTAGTGCTGGGGGAAGCGGCTGAGGCACAGGCAGAAGGAGGAGATGCACTGCTCCGTCAGGAACTTGCGCTGCTCCTCCAGGTCTGCGGGGAGGCCGTGAGGAAACTCAGATGCATCCTCTGCACAAGGCTCAGCTTTCTTCTTGCAGTCCCACTGCGAGCCCGGGGGGATGGCAGCTTTGAGGGGATTGCCAGAAACACACTGAGGATCCACCACCAGTTTTTGGCCAATAGGCTCAGCAGGATCGTAAGATTCTGAGCTCTCCAGCAGCTCTTCTGACTTTCCTGCAGCTGGAGCAGTAAGAGAAAAGTGACGGTGAAATTGTCATTTCCAAATGGCAAATGGCATACAGAAAATGACAAACATTCAATATGACAAAAGGTAAGCCTTTTCTTCATTACAGCATAGACAGAAATACTGAAAAAAATGTAAGACTGTTTGTGATGCTCATTGAATAAGTAATGTGCAACTCATTGACAGAGCCACACAGTGCTATCTCCATTGTCTTCGTCTGGGTTTTATCCTGAACAACAGTATGAGTTCAGCACACCTTACAAAATGCAGGGTTTTACATACCCTTGGATGACTGAGGAGGAGGAGGAGGGGAAAAAAACCAAAATAAAAGAGTAAATTCAGTAACATTTTATTGCAAAGAAAAGAAGAAAGAACAGAAAATTAAAGCCACCCTCCCAAGTGAAATGTAGTACTCTTAATAATCTGCCTAGAAGAACACAATCCCAGAACACAAAATGGGCTCAGACAGAATCATCACCAGCAGCTCACCTGGTCTTCTGCATCATGTAGGACCCACAGTTCCAAGTAAATATTTTTGTGATTAACTTGGTAACTTACAATTCAATTGACCCATCTTTTGTTGAAGGATACCAAACCTTACTTCAGAAAGCATCTTGTTACGGTGGCAGCTTCCACATTTGCTGTTGGTTAATCATTACTGCTGGAAACACACATGCTACATGCAGATTGATTTCTTTAACTTTGATTTTTAGTCATGGAAGTTTACCATGTCTTTGTCTTTGCTAGGATAAAGAGCCTCTTACATTAGATCTTATCTCCCAGCAGAAAGTGCAGAGATATGCTAAAATGTACTTCATCCCCAAATATAAAACTGCTCCACAACTTTTTCTCTGATAAGGCTGAACTTCTGAGTCAAACATGTTTCACAAGAACTCACAATTTTCAAAGTGTGCTTGCCTGATATCTGTAACTATTACAATTTTACTGTACAGGTAGCTTTATAGGAAACAACATCTGTTCTAGTAAACACCACTAATTTAAGAATGCATTTGATGGGTTTTTTTGACAGACAAATGATGACAATAACACATCTCACTGCAACCCTGAAAAAGAGCCATGTTTTTGGTCTAGAAGCCAAAAGACTACTGGATTTAGTGATTATGGAAGTAATACTTCACAAAACCAGGAACTGGCATCTATTTCAGCATGTTAATGGAAGCACCACCAGAGGCTTCCCTAGCTTAGGCAAGACTGAAGTAAAATATTTTAAAATAGAAGAAACCAAGATAATCCAGATCTGCAAACAAAGAGATAACTGCTTGGCACTTGTTCCTCCTGAGACCAGAGAAGTGATTCAGGACTATCTAAGTAGCATGATCTCTGGATCTCTGAAACTGGTAAAGTGGGAACTGGGAAAGAAGATTTTAACATCTAACAGAAAGCCACAGCCTGGAAAGGTGGACAAAATTTACACACTGGTTTTGTTTGTCTTTCCCTGTTGGAAGTCCAGCCTCTTTATCTACTGCCACATCCAACTGTACAAACATCAGACAAAGGGAAATTCCAGCTAATGGATTTTGAAACCATTTTTCCAGTGGAATACAGAACACTTAGTACTATTATATATGGAAAAATCTGGTAGAGAGCAATTCTAGTTCTCCACTGGAACGAAGTATACAATGGAATAAAGCATCTAAATTCTACTACTTCTGCTCTTCTCTGTACTAAATATTAAGCTGCTACTGGGACAGAACAAAAAGGCTATCTATTCCTAGGGAAAGTAAAAAAGTCTTGAGACTATATTCAAATAACTACTCTTTAAATTATTTAAGATTATGAAACACTGAAGAAAAAGCAAATAATCACCTAAAAGATGACAAGTCGGTCAAAGGGCCACCACAGACAGCAGTTTATTTTTTCTTTGGAAGAAACAGATAGAACAAATTGGGTTACTGGCCACATAAGTGAGGCACAGCTCCAAATTTAAGCTGCACATATACAGGCAGCAATGATACCTAGTTAAAATTCTTAGTCACAGTGCAGCACATTTCAGTGCATCTGCAAGCCAGAAGAAACATTTTAATGAGACTACTGCAGCTGACATTATCTATTAAATCAGGCATACCCTTTTCCTCTGCAGATCCCAGGGTCTCTTTGCTGAGCATCAGTGTATCAGCACAGGTAGTAGAAATCCTCTTCTCTGTGTAAGTCTTCTTCAGGCTGTCTTGAGAACTGGCAGGCTCATTAAACATATCCTGTGTGGAACTGGAATCAGACAGCACTGCTCCAGTGCTATCCTGACTCCTCTCTGCAAAAGAGATAAAGAAGGAATGCACCACTTCATACTCTTCAAGCTGTTACTTGTCTCTTGGTAACAGCAACACAAAACTGTAGCCACTCTGCAAACTCTTACAACTGCCACGGAGGATCCCTAACCACCACCAAGAAAAGGTATATCATCCTCACCACGTTTCTTCCTAGAATATAATTCTGGAATTTGATTCAAAAGCAGTAAACTTTCAGGAGCAGTTAGACTGGGGACGCAAAATTTCAGTTTGTATGGCCCTGTAAAATTTCCCAGGTTTACCGTTGAAAAGCACCCAGTATAACTTTGAACCTGACACAAGCGAAGTTCATTTGACCAGAGAAAACCATGAAGAACAATACTGGTAAAAATTACTCATGAAGGAAAGAAAAATCAGTACAACTAGAGGGCAAAGACTTACAGGAGTGATCTCTGATGCCAACTATCCTGCAGGTGTAAGATGCCATTCAACAAACGTTCTGAAAGGCGATTTGAAATGGCAAATAAACAACACAGCAGAGAATTAGGCCTAACACAGACAGGGAAACTGGACTTCAAGGCAGCAGACAGAAGAATAGGAGAAGTGACTTTACCTTGGCAGAGTGGAGCAGTGGCTGCTGACTACAGTACAGTCATAACTAAGCTGTTAATCTGCACAGAACAGGCATCGTGACTTTATCACGGGGGATAAAACACACCTCAGAACAGGCAAGTGAAAACCTCCCACTCATGTCTGAAACCTGCCAGATATAACCCCAGTTCTTTACATCAAGGGTTATCAGAGGCAACCCTGTATGACTAAAGAACACAGCTTAGTCTCTCTGACAGAAAGAGGCCTGCACATTCCCACTGAGATGGGAAACTGGCAGTTTTCCATATTGTGCCAACATAATTCAGTGTTCAATACAAAAATCCAATACAGGCAATTCCCTTTAAATCTGGAGACCACAAGAATAATTTCCAATTTCTTCCTAAGATACTGACACTTGATTCTGTGATCTAGTTAAAAGTGTCCCTGCTCATTGCAGGGGTGTGGGACTAGATGATCTTTAAAGGTCCGTT
>VZUA01050690.1:3581-22421 GCA_013401035.1 Horornis vulcanius
TCATAATGGCAGGAGAAACGCTTGTGTGACCATTTCTGTAAAACTCCATCTGCACTGGGGAGCTGCTGGTAAAAGGCTTTGGCATTGCCGTCAGAAAGCGCTGCTGGGCCCTGCTGTTCACTCATCAGTCCCTCATTCACAGAGAGGAAGCGCTCAGTGCCTGTCAAGTGCTCACAATTCCCGGCTCATCTCCGTGACCAGCCGGTTTCCTCCCAGGCAAAATTGCCTTTGACAGCTCGAAGCTGACGCCTCTGATTTTGCTTATAGGAAAAGAATTTTGTTAAAATACTGGAATAACAACTTCAGCAATGCATTGTCAGGTTTCACCTGACTTTTAGACTCTAGTTGGCCGTAATATAAACAACATAAAGGATAGGGCTTCTCTGAACCCTGCTATGCAAATGCTTCATTTAAAGCAGGCTTGGATATCATTACTTTGCATTAAATACGCAGCTCATACTGAAAGAAGGGCCATTTGCAACAGCCTACACAATTTCCTCACAGCCACACTGAGAAATTCCAGTCATGCACCCTAAACCCAAACATTCATATGCAGTTCGTATTTCAAGACAGTGCTTCCTCTATTCAAATTCTTTCCTTCCCCTACCTTCCTTGTAGCTACTTCTGTCTAACACCTCTCCTTTTCAAGATAATTACCAACATTTTCCACAAGGAGAAACATTTACCATCTGCAGGATCCCCTCCAGCATGTTCAGCGTTTTTCTGCACAGCCTATCTCAGATTTCCTCACAAGCTTCCTGGAGAATAACCCCCTCACCTTGTTGTCTCCTACTAATAGTAAAAATAGGATTTTTTTACATTAGCTATATTTGCTTTATCTCCTTCCAGAACCACCTTGTTCCAAAGCTAAATTTCCCTTAGCACTGGATCACAGTAAGCCTTCTTTTGGATACCCTTTGTGCCTCTCAAATAAAGACTGTTTGATACACTCATCTGAGAAGTAAAGACAGTAAAAGCAAGGATGGGAAGAGGAATGATGAAATCAACTCAGGCAAAGTGGCACAAGCTGATGTCAAGCAATGCTCAGTCCTTGGGTGGAAGGGATGTGAATTCACTTTGAAATATCTGGGGCATCAAGTGGCTGGCTTTCTAAGCATATAATTATTTTTCCCAAGGTGTTCCAGCAGTAATGGAAGATGGGGGGAGGGGGAAAATCCATCATTGCTTATATAGTGTCACAGTTTGTGCTCATGTGTCCCAGAATAAATAAAAATGAGGATTGCCATCAATTTATGGATAATTCCAGTGTAAGAGTGTTTAAATTACAAGAGATTATTATGCCAATATGTTCACTGAGCAACAGCCCCGTGAAAACAGGCTGCTAAAAAGTACAGCTGAACTCTTCATCTTCTTCTTGTCTTGTTCATTCAACACAGGCTCTTTCCAGCAGTTGCTTTGCAGCCTTTCAGTCCCAGAGAGTACCTGTTTTCACAGAAAAAAAATTCCCTATTGCCTGCTTGGTATAAAAACACTTCCATTCCTCCCAGTGTGTCTTTAACTTAAGAGCTTTTCTTTTTGTCAGAGTGAAAAGGTCTAAAGCCAGAGAAGAGAGAAAAATCTCTCTCCCTTTAGAGGATTAAAAAATTATTTGGTTGGTCTCAGAATGTGTTCTATTCAGGATCTTATGTGCAGCTCACCACTTCAGCATCCGAAAGGGTTGATCAGTGCTCTCTTTTTTCTTTCCACCTGTCTCCTCACAGAGATCCAGGATTTTTCACCATGCACAGGGGACTGTCTGTTCCATTTATATTAAACAATATATGTTAAACCATGAATACTACAGGACCTAGATTTTTTCTCCCTGGAAAAATGCCTAAAAATATGAATCATAGACTACGATTTATTTTATTCCTATTCTGAATTCCATTATTTTATTTAATTTTACATCTAAACCCCCTTTTTTTACTATACCCTTTCATTCAAGGAATAAAATACTAGAAGAGTTTGTATTTTCAGTTCAGATAATTTTACTAACTGCTAATCTTGATTAATTTTTCTTCTTCCATAGTATTGCTTTCAGCATTCATAGACTCAGTCAAACATCTGCTCCCAGGAAATCAGAATGTCCCATTCCTTCCCTTTTCTTTCAAAAAGAGAGACTTCTAACTGTCTTCTAGTAAGCTCTCACTCTTCTTTCAGGCTCTTTTCAGAAAGAGGTGGTCTGTGGTCTTGGTGCTGTGCTATCCCTGGATATCAGACAAACATCAGAACAGGGCCAGCAGATTTCTTTTATTTCATTCACATGAAATGATTGCCTTCATAAAATGATAGAAGGATAGAGGAGAACTTAAGACATTAAACAGTCCAAGGTGCTTTCCCATTATAGGATCACTAGCCTTATTTGATTCTTCACAGATAATTGTCTAACCTTTCTTAAAACATCTTCAGAATCTCACTATATCAAACATTTGACTGTTTTTATTATCCTAGGTCCTTTAAAATTATATTTGTAGTTTAAAATAATCATCCTTTTTGATGCTTCTTGTTTTCTGCTCCATCCACCATGAGACCAAAGAAAAGACCATTCCCTCCTCTACTTTTTATCTGAAGACTGTTATATTCCCCTGTCAAATTTTTGGTCTAAAAATTACAGTTATTTCAAATCATCTTGCAGGTCATATTCTTCTAACCTTTGATGAGTCCCACTGCCCTCCTCTGGACTCCCTCTGATTGAATTGCACCTGTCTCAAAGTGCAAAAACCAAAACTAAGCACAGCCTCCAAGCTGAGGCTTTGGCCTCAGAGCAAAAGGATTGCCTCCTATCTTCCAGGTTTCCATGTCTTTTACATATCCCAGCAAGATGTTTGCCTTTATTTGCAACAGCATGACACTGACTCATGTTCAGCTTGTGATCTATCATAACAGATTCTTTACCGTGGAGTTGCAACCTAGTCATTTACTTCTGGCTTGTGCTCATCTGGTTGGTAATTTCTGCCTTATTGTAGTACCTTGTATTTATCCCTACTGAATTTCATTCAGCTCTTTTCCTAGAAGGTCTTCCAATTTATTGGAAAAAATTTGAATTCTAGTATTTTTCTTCAGCATATTTCAAGTGTCACAGTTTTATGTCCCTGGAAAATGGGATGTACCCACTCCTTATATTACAGTTCAGGTCCTCTAAGAAAACACTGAATAAAAGCAGATCCAGGACACCCCAATGCAGCTACTGTGTCAGTTTTGAGCAACTTGTGGCCTCTCTGAAGGACTGGCACATACTAAAAGCATATGAGCTCTGAATCTTCTGATATTTAAAGATCTGCCTGTTCAGATAATCATGTCTACACAGTTTATAGCCTCCTTCACCTGCTATGCCCCATGCCTCACCTAAACAAATATTTGCTATGAATATACAACCACAGTCAAGAATCTCATTTTTTTACATTAAAAAACCCAAAGCCCAAACGAAATCTATCATTCTACAAACAGCCTTTAATACATAAACTGAACAGAAGCCAATTCTGTTAGAACCTGCTGGAATACTGAAAAAATAAGTGGAAAAGATGTGACCATTTTTCTCCATAGATTCAGGGATATGATAGAAATGTCCTAATTTATTGCATTCACTGTAGTTACAAGAGCAGCATAGGCTTCAAGGGCAGCACCAAGGCAGCTGGTTGATTTCAATGGACTGAATGTCTCCTTTGCATCTGCTCTTGACCAATGACTGCAGGATCTTTTCCTTGGACCTTAAACACTAGCCATGATGGTCACAAGCAGGCACATCACAGACAGTAAGCCTTTGTGTACATTGGAATAAAGACGATCTGGTAATCCTCCTGACAACAAAGGCTTTAGTCTCTCATCTAGTCCTGACTCTTATTCCAGCAGCCATTACCTCTGTGCCCCCAGATTCCTTAACCCAATATGGACAGTTTTTCTGGCACTGTAACTAAGCCCCAGCACAGCAGAAAACATGTGGTGTGAATTAACCAGCTGGAGGGTAAAGAAGGAGAAATTATAAATTTCCCCTGTTTCCCAATGGGGCCCTAGTAATCAGTTATTAGCCCCTGGAGTAGTCACTTACTGCTTGCTCTGTGATCATCTGATTCTGGCAGTGTTACCTCTGCTGGAAACCTCAGACCTTTGATTAGATGCAGCAGGAATTCCTCCTTTGTTCTCTAACCTGTCTGGAGGAAACATGCAACTAGAGAGAAGCTTTATAGGGACAAGAAAGAATGCAGGGGTAGACTTGGTACTCACAGAGCATCAGCAGCACAGCAGTTGGGTAGCACTGGCTTATCTCATTTGAACCTCACACAAATTTCCTTAACCAGGAGAGGGTCAAAGCAAAAGGTACAGAAAAGCTGAAAGGAAAAACAGAGTCCTGACTTTACTTCTGCTTGGATTGGTTGGCCAATGGGATCTATACTAAATTTCTGAGTGCCAAATATGAAGTAAGAGGCTTTTAAATTCTACTGGGTGAAAATCAGAGCCAATATTTCAAATATTGTAAGATGAACTATCAAATTGCCAGGCCTCAATGTGTCTTCCAAGACAGTACAAAGAACCTCACCCCTATAGACTGGTCAGGAAACTAATTCAGTGGAACATCATTTTCCATAACTGTGCACCTTGGAGTAGAATTCATTCTTCATACTTTGGTGATTTAGAAAGGTGGCTGCATGGAAGAGTTCAGGAGTAAAACACACCAAATCCTAACATCTGACCTCAGATGCTGATAACAAAGCCCTAGACTTCAGGATCTGTACAACTATAGCAACTTTAAACCCAATTTTTTTTTTCTCTATTCTTTTGCCTAAAAGTCAGTGCAGAGATGAGTATCTCTTGGAGGAAGACATTTCTCAGCTGAAAATACATTCTTTTAAGTACTCACCTCCTTGGAAATCTACTGTCATTACCAGTTCATTTCATTGTTTTCTGCCTATAACCATAAGAAGGGGTGAGATTCTGGCACAATGACAGTGATCACTCAGAGGCTCACTGCCTGTCCACTTTCTGCTGGCACTGGCCTCTTTTTCTTTTGGTCTTCGTTTTACAGGGTGCTCTGCACAGAAGGTTCAAACTATCTTGTCTGTTTAGACCTTTTACATACTTCTCCCTGCGTGCTTGTCTTCATCTAGGTTACTATTTTATACAAGAGTAAGTCTTCCAAGAGCTGGTGATAAACAGGCAGCCTTGTTGCTCTTCTGAACTACACCTTTTATTAAAATGGAGACTAAAAAAGCTATCATACCCTACATGACTACAGGTCACAGGATTGTTATTCTGTCTTTTCACAAGTATAGCTGCTGCCATTGTGGGCCCACCCGGCCTTCTGTTTTTAGAAAATATGAATGGTTCACAGTTCATGAATGGAGAGCACAGCACAATGGATAAATGGTTGCACAAGTAAAATATAAATAATAACACAACTAAAACATAAATAACAACAAACAGGGTTCTGAATTTTGGCGCCAAATCTCTAGTTCCAATGTATTTTATTTCTGCATCTGTTTCTTCACCTACAAAACAGCAAATGTCTATAACACCAACAAATTATCAGATTTAAACCAATTCTATATTGAAACTATGGGATCTCCATTATGGTAACCAAATGCCCTCTGGAGGGATTACTTCTTTCAGACAGAAAATACAAAACTCATCCATAGAGCCTACTCCACGAACCATTCAGCACTTTGAATCATATCTTTTTAGAAAGAAAGAGAAGGAATGCACAAGGTAATGCTGCTCTACTGGGAATTCTCATTCTTCTTGCCATACCTCCTAGTGCTACAAATTAACCCTTAAAAATGGCTAGACAAGCAAACAGCTGCCATATGCCAAGATAGGATTGCAGCCTCACTGGCAGAGTGTTTCAAACTCTTGTTACACATCATGTCTCTGGAGAAGAGAAACTGCAGAAGGTTGCAATAGCATCAGAATGAATAATTGAAGCTTGGCTCATTCAGTATGTGCATAAACGGAAGGGTCACAATGCTGCCTTCTAGTCAGCCGGCAGCACAGAAACTCAGTGTCTAATAGAAACATCATCTGGAGATACTGACCTACTTCTCTGGGAGCTTTTAGAGAGTGGGTCGAGGAGATGACAAGTGGGATGGCCAAGTACACAGAGGATTAAATCATATTATCTAACAGAAAACCATACATTAAAGAATCAGTTGCATATGCTACCCTTGGAAAAACCCTCCGGACTTTGTTCCACCGAGAAACCAGCAATCCATGCAATTAATGCTATTTCCCATCTAAGAAACTGTCCCTGCGGGAATTTGCCAGGATGCTCTTCACCATGCAGAGTCCTTGGGAGGTTTTCCTACCTCGTCTCCACGACAAGTGGGGCCAAAATTTTATACCCTTCCCACATAAACTCTACAGCCATTTAATATTGGGAATGATAGGTGTGAGGGAGGGTAATTCGGTATTTCCCGCTATTGTCCAGCCGCTCGGTGGGAACGGAGGGAGCGCATCCCACCCAGGCGGCCTCCCACGCCCTGCCCATCGCCCCGAGGGCCACGGGCTGGGACACCGCAGGGTGCCCCGAGCGCAGCCCCCCCTTCTCCAGGACCGCGGCGGCCGCCGCCAGAGCCCCGACGGTCCCTCCGCTCCGCACCGGCGGCCACCCCTCAGGAGCCGCCGGGGCCAGGCCCGCCCGCGGCCCCGCTCCCATCGCCCCTGTCCGAGCGGGGGATCCCATCTCAATGCCCGGCCCTGCAGGTGCAGCCCGGCCCCGGCGGCGGCGGCTCCCCCGGCACGGTACCTGCTGCGCCCCGCGGCGGCGGCTCCGCGGCGGCGGGGTCTGAGCGCNAGGGGCTTGGAGCCCCTGTCACCGCCGCAGCCCGGGCGGCCTCCGGGAGGCGCCGGCGCCCGCGGGCGCTGCGGGCCGGGGAGGCGTGTGGGCGCCCACAAGGACAGGGGTGACCGAGCGATGCGGCACTGTGAGAACAGCCGGGCCGGGCTCCCCTCTGCCTTCCCGGGAGGAGAGGGCGCTGGGGTCGGGCGCCGCGGGATGATGCCCCTCATTCAGCAGCACAACGGCGGCTGGGCCAGGCGGGCGAGCTCCCGGCGCCCCTCCCCGCCCGGGGCACAGGGCAGCCCTGTGGGACAGCCCGGACCGCCGTGGGGCGGCAGCGCAGCGCCCGCCAGTCCCGGGCTGAGGCAGCCGGGACCAGGCTCCCGCCCCGGCCGTCCTCGGTCAGGCCCATGAGGGAGAGCAAACAGCCTTAGCTAGACCAAAGGATGTGACTGCGGTAAGCGACAGGCTTTTGGCTACCCAAGATCATGTACATGTCTGATCTTCTGCTCTGGAGATTTGTGAGTCCCAAAGCATGTCTATAGACTAACTGTGTTACTTGGTTTATCAAAAGCTTGTATCTCTCTCTAGAAAGCTTGGCTTGCCTTAGATCATCACCTAAGAACAAGGCTACTACTTGTTCCTTTGAAGGCTGGCATTGATTTTTGCTGATAGCAAAATTGTAGGCTTTTCACATTCTTGATCTGAGTTGAAGAGCAAATTTGGGGCTTTGTAAAGCATGTTTATTGTTAACCCTGTAAAATCTAATGTTGACTTCCAAAAAGAAGATTTAAAGATGTGGATGTTTAAAAAAAATGTTTTGGCTCCCCAACAGTAAAGGTCTTTTACCCTCCAACAACCACTTGCTATGGGAGGAATTTATAATGCCAGTGTACTCAGAGTGCAGATGGAGCACCTAGTAATGTTCTCCCCTGTGGATTGTCCAGCCATTATTACCCTGTGTTGGCATGCTCTGCTATCCAATCTCCATATCCACTTCCCCTCTTGTGGCAGACACCAGGACTTACTCCTGTTGCAGCAGCAGACACATTGGAATCAGTTTTCACATAAGACATGTACCAGTCATAAGGCTGATTCTTACAGTAGACAGAAAATGGGGGGAAAAACCCCCAGAAACCATTTTTTCTGAGAGGAAGAGGACTGACAGATGGAATTGGCCATAAAGTAATTTACTCTTTGGTGTGAATTGCACGAAGATGCAATTTATGGCATAACAAGAACTTCCTACTGTTCAAGCTTGTCTAACATAGTGTGCATATCATATTAAATACCTGCCACCCTGCAAATCCTCCCTAGCTCTGTACCCACCAGGCACTGCAATGTCCCTATGTTATATCTTTTTCCTTCCCTCCTACAGAGCGAAACAAGGGCGTCAATGACAGGCAGAATGAGACATGAGAGAGTTAGAGACTAACCCTCATGTGGGTCTGTCAGCTGAGCAGAGTGTATCCTGGATGGGCTCACATCCAGCTGGTACTGCTGGCTAAACATATTTTGTGCTCTCTTAACAGCTTCTTTACACATTTCAAAGGACAGATTACTCAACGCTCAATTCACTGCTTCTGGAGGGATGAATGGACCACTGACTCCCAGGATATGAGAATGCTCATCTTGAACATAAACTAGACAAATCTATTCCTTTTAATCATCTAGCTATGATAGCAGTGATGAGTAATTGTCAACAGTCCGATAAACTATCCTTCTAAATATCTATGTTACCACTGGAGTCAAAGAGATTGAGTACTAAGATACTACAGTAATATAAAACAGATGTGTATTTTGCATTGTCCTGTGTAGTCCAGATGAGCTGTGCTCTGTTCTGCCTCTTTCTCCGTGGGGCAATGCTGGTACATGCCTCCTCTGCCCCAGCTGAGGAAAGGCAGAGGCTGCAAAGAGAACTGTGCTTTCACCCAGTAGCAGCTAGTGGATTTATTGCATCTCCTTGGAAAAGTGCTAAAACAGAGCAGAGCTGCCTTATCTGTGGGTTCCCAGGAAAGAGGCCAGAGAAGGTAGAGAGAGGTTTTGTGGGGGGAAAGGAACACACTTCCCAAAAATGGAGAGTGGAAAAGACCATCTAGTTCCACCTCCTACTGTTGCCTTCACTGCAGTTGATAGTCCTTCCCACAAGGACATGAAACCACATGGGTGCATTGGAATGCTTTGTGTTGGTATTCTGAAAATTCATGGCGTAACTGATTAATAAATGGCAGCCTTGGAAGTATAAGAATCAGTGTTATAAAGTTCAAGACTGTGGAAGAGGATGCTTATATTTATTTTAAATGAAACTGATTTCAGTCACTTGCACTCATTCCCTCCTATTTCACGCATTCACTCATAGTCACCAGCACCAAGATGTGTGTGTGTGTGTGTGTGTGGTCTGCTCAGGACTCTGTGTGTGAATGTGTGTGTGTGACACACAGGACAGGGGACAAGAAGCTCCTGAGTCCCTGGGATGCCTCTTAGGTTTGTCTTGATCAGGCACAACAAACCACATTTTTGACAAGCTATTTTATGATTCCTGGGGGTCAAGATGTCATGGCATGACTATGATCTCAGTTTTGCATTTTCTATCCTCCTTAATTCTTAGGCAAGGCTGCTGCCCATCATCTTTATTTTCTCATTCTGGTTATCTCTATTGCTGCCTTCCTGTTGAAAGACAAGGGATGGGCCATCTTTGATGTGACTGTGTCGGAGCACAGACCCTCTGGTCTTGATGTATGCATATTTATTACCTGCTTTATTGCTGTTGCTTGTACCCTTGTTAAAAAGATGTGCCATATTTTTAAGCCTTGATTTTTATTGTATCACTATAAAAATTAAAAAATGTCAAAGTAAGTAGTGATTCAAACAAGCCTAGGGATTAAAAAGACTACCTCAAGAATATATATACTCACCAATACATAAACCAACTTACAGTGGGACAGTGTAAGGCTAAAAGAGATAAACCTCTATGGTCCATGTGTCAAAAATCATGCATTAGGCTGCTGCTGTTTACTTATTTATTACGAACCTGGAGATGGAATGATCAGCTCTTTGCAGATGTTACCACTTGATTTACAGTGAAATCTCTCAACAGCATAGGACATCATTAATGACTATCATGGGTGAATAACTAAAATCGTTTTTTGAGAACCCACCTACAAATACTGTTCTTGAAAATGAAGGGATTTGGTGAGCTTTGTTTTGGTTTGTTTCTTTTCATGGTCTGGGTTTCTGTGATTCTGAACAGCCTACTTAAGAGAGGTATGTGTACCATTTCCCTTAGAAGAATTTAAAGCTTGAGCCTTGAGGGTCATTGATCATATCAGGTGTCTGGAGTGTGTTGTAATGGCAGAAAACCAAGTGTAGAGAAATTTTGTGTTGAAATTTGGAGTATCTCAATCTAGAAAAGCAGATCAGAGGGCAACCATGATCGCTTCTCTAGAGGAGTAGTTCTGTGCCACGTGCATGAATGAGGAGGGAACAACAGCTGTGATCAGTGCTGGATGTGCTGTTTTCTTGCCAGTTGAGAGAGATGCTGGGTGCACGTGGTGCACTCCAGCAGAAATGCAGTGTTATGTTCATGTAATTGAAGTGCAATTCTGCGTACAGTGAGAGCAGATTAATATTTCTTGGAAGATAGCGTTGGGAATCAGTGGCAGGGGCCACAGAGAAAATACTGCCAGGAAAATGTAGAAAGGCTGAAACCTTTGGACTGATTGGCAAAAAAAAATTTAGTAAACACTCAACTGA
Organism: Horornis vulcanius; assembly: GCA_013401035.1. Lineage (NCBI taxonomy): Eukaryota > Metazoa > Chordata > Aves > Passeriformes > Scotocercidae > Horornis > Horornis vulcanius. Next base: position 14,104 of record VZUA01050690.1, read on the forward strand.
TTGAATAGGTATTAGACTCCCAGCAAGATGCCTACTGAGGAACTTGTCTGGCAGTGTGTAACAGAAAATTTCAGGATATCTTGTGGAAGTTCTTGCAAGAAGGTGAGCAATAGCTGCTGATGACTCCATGAAAAAAAAAGGACAGATGAAGCCAACAGCACAGTGATAATAGGGCAGAATGCTGCAATTCTAATGCACTTGACAGATACAAATGCTGGTCTTTCCACCAGAGAAGCAGCCAGGAACACAAAAAATTGATAATAGCAGAATGAAGAAAAATATATTTTGAACTCAGTGTATGGAACACGATAAGGTGTCAAAAAATTTGGAGAAATATTTCACTTGTTTGTCTCCTAGAGCCTGAGAAGAAAAATAATAAAATACAATTCTTGATGATAAAGAGAATTTTGATATAACTGGCAACACAGGAATGTCAAAACAATTCTCTGACTAGAATTCTGAGGCTTCACATAACCTGTGTGGAAAGAAAGGTGTGGTATAATTCCATGAAACTTGGAAGTTCTGACAAGCATTTCATAGTGACCAACCATTAATGTCAAAATTCTCCTGGAAGAAACAAAGTATTTTCCTTTATATTTGAAGAAGTTGACGTATGTCAGAGACATGTACAACTCTGAATTCCACTGGGACACCTGCAGACACATACATAGGTCTACTATAAACTCAACGAGAGATTGCCTGACACCACAATCAAATCTATCTCACCCAGTTAGGAGAAACAAGCAAGCAAGCAAGCAAACAGACAAAAAGAAACCCAAACAACAAGCACTTTAAAGCAGTTTGCCTAACAACAAGTTAGTTCCTATACAACTGCCAAAGAAGAAAACCATCTTTGCAGGTATAGGCTTTCCTCTTTCTCTTACAGTCTTTGTCCTTTTTCCTTACAAATATTCTGGAAAATTTATTCCTTTCACGTATCAATAGGATACAAGTTGAATATCGTAACTAAGACTTTAATGTCTGTATTCAATTATACTGATCCAGTATCAACTTCTAAAGATGAAGATCAGTTAGCATATGCAAGCAGGAAACCTTAACAATACCACTGTAATTGGATCCATTCAGAATCCCAAATAAAACCCTAAAGTTTGTAGATGGCAACTACATAAGCAGAGAAGCAATTATTTCCTTAATGCATAAATATTTTAACTAAAATGATATCCACTGACAGCTAAGTTCAAAATTTTTTTACTGATAATAAAATTTGCCTATTAAAATGCACTGATTTTTTTATAAAACTATCTTTCATATGCAAATGAAAACAGTATAATTCCCTATTTTAGGCTCATAATAAAACCATTTTGAAATCTTCCTTTCCACAATGTGTACCTGTATCTATGTATCTCTGCTTTTCCTGCATGTCCCTTGAATTAAATTCTGAATTACGTGAGCATTTACCCACAACAGCTAAAATTACTTTTCATCTCTGAGCTGTGTTCCTAAAAATCTGAATATTAAACTCTCATCCTCACTCCAAGAGACTAATCAGAACATGTGTCAAAGAAGCTGAGAAAAATCTTTACAGGGTTTTATTTGGGATTNTACAGGGTTGATCAATCTTTTCAGTAACTAAGTTCTTCAATGTTTCAATTTGAAAATGTGCATATTCTCAGAATTCCAACATATTCCTCATTTCTATGTGTGTCTGAGTTTCCACATTTTTCAAATTCTGTAAATTGACACATTTTTATTACTATCAGCTCTCCTTTAGGGATCCTTGAGATTTAAGAACTCTTCTTATTAGTAGAAATTATAGAACAAACACGTTGCCAGGCTATTTTTACAATAACAACATGCTTGGAAATTCTGAATCTCTGTGAATATAACTGAACAAATGTAAACAGCACTGGTCTGAGTAGTAACCTCTAACCTTCTGCATTTTTCTTCTTGTCCCTCAATCATGTTCTTAAATGTTTCTGAATGAGTACGTAGACTGCCGTGTGCTAATCCACATTAGGAAATGGATATTTATGGAAAAATAGTCGAAGAAAAGAAAATGCAATTCATCACCTGGATAAGGTTCCTGGTCCGGTTCCTTGTGCATTTCCACAAACTATTGCCTTGACATCTGTCAGAAATTGGACATAGGCAAGGACAGCCTAAGGCAGTAGAAGAAATGTTTGTCAGCCAGCATCCTCAAGCACATACACAGCCTGCTGCAAACATCATGTTAGGTCTCTTCACAGGGCCTATATAAACCTGGCTGTGCTTAGGTAGTTCCTTCAACTGTCTTAAATGTCAGTAAAATCCCCCTTTCTCTAAATCTGAGCACAGGCCAATAATCATATATAAACACCCCAGCTCTTCAAGATAGCCTTTTTCACTTCCATGGTTCTCAATTTTGCACTTAACTGTGTCTGTTGAAATAAGCTACCAGTCTGCATGTGTGATAAGTCACATTATTTTGAGTGAATTATGACACAACAGAAGTGTCTGCAATAAATCACCCATCCTGCCCACTCAACAGAACACAGCCATAAAGTCTCATTTCTTGAGTGATGATTTCTTCACTATATTTTATTTCAAACAGTGCTGGAAAATAGCAGCCTCCTAATTTCATTCCCTGTTAAAGCCAACTTTGATTGAAGCCCAGATCTTCAGAACAAAGCCTAAGCCATTTACTACATGTATGCTTCTGAAAAGAATCAGTGATCAGAGAGCAGCAGTGTCCTCAACTCATTAAAAAAAAAAAAAAAAANGACAACATCTACATTTGGAAACCTTCCCTGTCACTCTTGAGACAGGTGCTATGCCTCCAAGTTAGTTTTATCACTCAAAAAGTATTTTTCCTTCAAAAAATTTCCTACCCATCTGCCATCTGTGTTAAGTTATATGTATATAACTCAACAGACAGAAGAAAGTACTTTTGTCTTTCCATCTATGCCAGGTCCTTTGTCTGCAAACAATGAGCTTTGCTGTTTGAATAAAAATATTTTCCTGATATTCATGTCTCTAATTGAAATTACAGTTTGAACCTAATGCACATTCAATTCATTATAATATATGAGTGATTTTCTTTTCTTGTTACTCCTTGAAGCAGAACTATTGATGTACAAAACTGTATCCCATTTTCTTCTAAATACCATACATAACTGGACAGAAACTCTCATCATGCCCTGCTTTCTTTGCAGCTCTGTCCCCTTCCCTGCTTCTCTATAGGAAAAGTAAATTTGATCAAATTTGTACTCTTTGGTAGTTTCTAACTCTGTAAATACTCTTTCCTTGCATTAAGCTGTTTAGAAAATTTACAGTTCTTCTTGAGATCCCAAATGTTCACATTCTAATGTGTAACTTCTTATCCAGTATGCTCCAATCCCCCTCAAATCTCATGAGTGAATCATGAAGCCTTGGATTGCTAGCTGTACAATTTGCTAAGCAATTTAGGCATGCTGAGATTGCATACAAAAGTTAGTGATAGAAATTAAAGTTTTTGTTCTTTTATTGTGCACTGTTCAAAGTGACAAAAACCTGGTATACCTTTGGAATGCTAAGTACTTAATATTGAATGTAAGCCTTGTAAACTTTTTTCTCAGTAAAAATTCAGTTTCTCCTAAAGAAATAACTAATACCTTGAAAGAAAATCCTTCCACATTATCGCCATTCTAGATAACACCTCTTGGATATCTGCACTCCTGCTAATTGTTTGTAAATTATCTACCTACCACTATCTACCTTTTTTTGGATGCATCTTTATTATACCTGAAGATTTCTCCAGACCCAGACATTCAGCCCAAAATTTCATGTTTATATAGCCTAAAGCTAAATCATTTAAAGGCAAAATTGTTCTACTAAACTAAAAAATACCCAGCTTAATGCATACAATGCAGTGCACATGCAAAGCTATGCATATTACTTTGACCACAACTTCATGGAGGCTGACTACTACATTTCTTCCTGATGATCAACACACTCTAAACCTAGCTTCCCCTGTAATACTTCAAATTATTGTTCCAAATTACTTTAATATGATGGCCCATAAAGCTCATCCTCTTAACCCAAATGTATTCAGTGAATTAAAAACAGTCCCCACAGTAGCAATTAAATGTCTCCTGTGCCTACTCATCACAGGAAGCAAAGTCATCCTTGATGAATTCTATCAAGCTAAGCTACAGCAACCAGCAGCTTCTTTCCCATCATCCAGCTGTACTTCTGTGTTAAAATCCCTGTCAGTTATACAAAGAAGTCCTCCCCTCTCCAGGGTGTAGGTGTATCAAAATTCAAATTAAAAGAAAACTCATCCAGTTCTTTCGTATTTGTCTCCCCAGTTCTATGGCTGAAGGCAACCTCCCTCTGTGTTTTCTCATTCCCCTTTCCTTCAGATTTCAATAAAATGTTTTTTACATCTCTTGCTTCACAGAGGCAATCACTGAACTGCAGAACCCAAGTACTTCTATTAAACCCCTCCAGCTCTCTCAGCTCTCTACCTAACAGGAAGTTGTGGTAGGACCTTACTTAGATGGTTAGAGATAAGTGTTCAACACTTATTCTGTACTTCAGTTATTTACCTCTAGCATAAATACAGTATCTTTGCTACACTTGCATCAAGTTCAGGACTCGCACATCACAAAACCAGATTTCAGGCAAATAGTTCTTCCTTAGGGGAAAGGAAGAGTTACTCGTTGAAGCATTATTCTTTCTCTTTTCCTCTCTCACTTCCTCTTCTTCTCCTTGCTGGAAGTGTGTTTATTGGTGACTGATGCCAGGGAAACAGAAAAAGCTGGTGTGACTCCTGTGTGGTCTTTGTTCTATTTGCCCGCCCACTGATTTCATGTTTTCCTTTGCTTTAATGAGTATACAACAACCAATCACACAATTATGTCCCTATAATTTACAGGACTAAATAGGCTTCTGATGAAGGGTTTTGTGCTGATTTACTTGTAACAACTTTTCCGCAGTTGGTAGCCTAAGACACTCAAGCCCTAAGGTCTACCCCTTGAATATCCTGTCTACTTCATGCCCCAGATGATCGTTGGGCAGCCTATTCTTAGATCTCCTCTATGCAGCCAAACTCTTGCAATACAATTATCTGTAATGGGTTTTGCCTGTCCTTGAGCCTGCTGCAGAATGACACGAGAAGCTTCAACTTTCTCATATAACTCAGCCCTCCTGGGGGGAAAAAAGTATAAGAAAAGCCAAATGGTCTAATTAGTCTCAGACTCACAGTCTGGAAAGGACCGACATCAGCCCTCTGCACTGCAGGAAGCAAGATGGTTCTTTTTCCTTCTCCTCAGGGGCCCATACTTTTCCCAAAGGAGCAGAGTTAAAAAAAGAAAGAGACGGAAAAAAGAAATAAAGGCCAAAGAAAGACAGCTCAATTTCCTCTTTTCTAGTTTTTATTTTCTCCTCAGAAGATGAGATGTGGTCCTGTTGGCCCATCTCCTAGTAGTGCAGCAATTCAGCAGGCAGGTAACAGGATACGATGGCAGGAAGGACCACAGGTGCTGGTCTGCTAGTCACTAGTGCCTAGCTTCTGGAGAGGGCTGGCTGCAATCCCACCACTTTAGAGAATGAGGTCAAGACTGAGCAAGCAGAGAAAATTCAAATTTTTTTTTCCCCTGCAACCACCTTGGAAAACCTGTTCTTTATACCCTATGTTCCTTTTAGCGGGAAAATGTAAACAATATCTATAAATGCTATGCAGGCACTGCCACTCCAAAAAATCTTGGGCTCTGATATATATGATTAGCAGCATTTTTATTCTGCAAGTAATTCCAAATGCATCTGTGGAGGCTTCTTGTGAAATTAGGAGCAAGTCTCACTGAGAAAGAAAATCAGAATACATCACAAAGTAGACGTGATTATAAAGCTTCCTTTCATAATCTGTAATTGGTGTATGGTTTTAGATTAGAAAGCAGAGTATCCTGGAAGATTCATGGAAACTCAGTTCTGCCTTTCTCATTCACATACACAAAAGGTATATTTCCCCTTCTAGTTTTTGTCTCTTTAGCGCAAGGGTTTGACTTCACTTATTTACTGCAGTCTGAAACCAGGAATAAGTGCTTGACACAGCAGAAAACCTTATGCTGTATGTCACAAAAAATGAGTAAAAAGATGAAAAATATAGCCAAGGGACTTCTGAGAATGGTCAAACATATATCAAACACATTGGAATGTCAGAGGGTTATGAAAGATTGGTAAGTTGCTACTTGAAAAGGTCAATCTTTAGTAACAAAAATTTTTCAAAAAACCAACTCCTCCTGACACAGAGACTCACACATTTTAGAAAATAGAAGAATTAAAAAGGAAAATTGAATTTTTTTTAAAATGTCTGGCATGTGACAGGACTACTCTTGCCGCTGGGCATCTTTCCTCTGACTAAAATTGAACAGAGAACAGTTTGCAATACATTAGCATCATCTGCTGGATAGTGCAGGGAATACAGTGTGGAAACTGCAATACTAAGTATGATACATGCCATTATTCTATTTGGCAAGCCATGCAGAATAGGCAGAACAGTTCAGACTCCTTCTTTTTTAGAACATTTCACATTTTCTTTTATTTCTGGAACATTTTCCTTCAGTAAAACCTGGGGATTTCTGCCTAAAAAGTCCTAGCTTCATGTAGCAGAAAGTGCTCTGTGATAACTGTAGGAACAGGATATTGGTATAGAATATTGGTATTTAATTACAAATGTAACATTTGCAAAAAAAGGGCTTAATTATGTTAACCATAGAACAATTTGAACATTTTTACAATGAAACCCAAAAAAGAATTTACAGTCCAAGTTACCTTAAAGAGGAAATACAAATTAGGGCTGTGCCAGAAAAACGTATAGCATGGTAGGAAATCGATGTCTTGAATGTCTTGGCTGTAAGAGATGCCAGACATTAATTTGGCAGAATGGGATGCATGGAAAAGGCTGTTTAAAAATTACATCAGCAGTACTCTACAGTGATTGTTTTAAATCTCTCCAAAACTGAACAGACATCATGAACAGCTATAATGACACAGATGAGTTACTGTTTAATTTACTCCTGGCTTCGTTCTTTTGCAAGGGCAGTGCTGGGCTCTCAGCAGGAGTTCCAGTGCCTGCAGCAGGGCAGCCGTGCTGGGGGCTGGACAAGAGCTCCCACCCTGGGTGTCCTCTGCCCCACTGGAGCACTGCAGACCCTGTGTGAGCTGGGCCTGCTGCACCGTGGGGGTCTGCTGATACTACAGAGGAGCCCCAGGACTGCTCATTCTTTGCTTCATTAACCACCTGTGTAAAATCAGGAAATTCCAAAGGATTCAGCATTTCCCAAGAGCTGCCTAGGACTGAGAAGATTTTCCTTTGACTTCTCCTCATGCCCCTATGTTGAAGGCTCATGGATGTTCAGAGAAAGAAATATATTATTTCAGGAATACAGGGTTCTTGCCACGGAATAGATGAGGATATTTTAAGTCTACTATCATCTGTGACAGAAGACAATTGGAATTGCTATATTTTATGCTGGGATTACATCTAGTACATCCTACATGTTGTAAAAAAGCCCTACAAATCAAGTATTTCTTTGAAATACTCTGCTTTCTAAACAGAGAAAAAAAGGAAACCCATAAATACTGGAAAGGAAAATGACGTCTTACAAAGTCATAAAGTTCCATTACATAACACTGCACCACAGCCCCAGCTAATGATCAGCTATCTTGAGAAAAAGTACCATGGTCCTTTTAAATGCTCATGAATATACATAAACAAATGCACTGCCTTCTTCTGCATCTTGCAGCAGGAAGTTTGAATATACAAATGTACTGTGCTGTAGTAAATTATTTTTGATATGGTTTTAACTTTTATTTCTGGTAATGTTTCCTTATCTTTGATGTGTTTATTTGTATTTATGTATGCTGTTACTAGTAGCTAAAACTATAATCTGTAGGAGCTGAGAATGGTGGGGTGAGTATCGAGGTTCTGGTCCTTTATTAAAGTCCAACACAGAACCTTGTAAGCCTCTCCAGTCTTGACTGGCTTAAAGAAATGTTTTTTTTTCAGCATTTTTGCTGCTTCTATTTATACCTACCTTGCAAATTTCACAGAGCTGTTTATATACAGCAGTATAGCAGACACACAGTCCCAATCTTGAAACACTTAGAGGCTGCAATATTCCACCCTCAGGGGTAAGGGAGCACCCAACATTTGTAGTTGCTCATGGTCAAAAGGAACAACAAAAGTTAGTGGGTCTAAGCCTAATGCTAGCCCTGACCCTAATGTTAGTCCCTGACCTACTACATAAGCACATGGCAGTGGGATTTGCATAAGGGTAAGATGAAAGGGAATAGGGAGGGAGGGAGAGAAGGAGGGAAGGAGGGAAGGAAGGAGGGAA